>CM033722.1:52073554-52329931 GCA_019671005.1 Hibiscus mutabilis | reverse complement strand
TGGTTTAACATCTTAAGGCACATATAAATATTTAAACAACCAAACTATCATACAACTAATATAACTCATGAAGCAAGCAACTATAAAATAATTAAAGGCCTATTACAAAACTTTGAATAATTTTAAAACTTATAAACTCATATATAGCCAAAAATGGAATCTAAATGCACTATACAACTAACAACTATGTGCCACCATTTAGGAGTTCTAAAGATATTAATTCAAATCATACTTAGATCCATTTGATCACGTCCAAGCTCAAGAAACCAAGGCACAAATACCCTAAAATGTAACAAGGGAAAAGAGTAAGCAATTGCTTAGTGAGGTAGCTTAACTAACCAAAAACATGAATCAAAGACTCAAAGATAAACTTTATTATTTCTTTAAAGCCATTGAATCAGGTAAGTGACAAGCTTAAACAAATACAACTCATCTATTTAAAGAGTTTGAATATGGCATTATTATTAAGCATATCAAAACCAATCATATAGCACTCTTAATTGAATACATGTTCTTTTTAACTACATGGTTTAATTTATGGCAACATTTCTAAGTTCGATTATAAACACAAATATCCTTTTTATATGCAAGTATTGCTTATTATACAAGTTATCAAGTGATATACGTTATATTAGCTTATATTTTACTAATTTTCTACACATAACCTCACATAAGCAAGTATTACTTTCTACCTAAATTTTTTATCATAGCTTAGCATAGACATGGGTTTTCTTATCATATAAGATATCAATCTTAGCATATCAATGTGCGGTTTACTTAGCATATAGGGTACCAAACATATAAGTGTTAAGCTTTCAAAATAAACATAATCATATGTTCTTGGATATTCAAACAAATTATAACCATTTAAGCACTCAAATCAATCACAAATAGGTATTTACATTGTCAAAGCATCTCAATTAACCTAATAGGATACTCAAATATTTGAAATGTACATTTTTTTCTTATTAAGCAAGTTATTGTAATGATTCAACTATTTAACTTATAAACTTTCTTGGTTTCTTTTCAATATTTTTTTTTGCAATACACAAGTGACTTATCACATGAGTCATCAACCATAGAATTCCAAAACATGAGTTACTTGACTTATAAGTCACCAATCAAAACATATCAAGGCATGTGATAATTGTTTCTTAAGTTATCAGGGTAGCTTTTTTCGTTAAATTTGTAATTTACATTATTTGATTTTATAATAGCCTTGAGAATCAAGTAAACAGCCTAGGTACACAAATCCCCAACCAACTATTGCCAAATATAATGGTACTTGCAGATCGGTCAATCCCTCCTACTGTCACTAAGTGACCATAACACTTCTCTCCTATCATCACCAAGTAAGGACTATAGTCTAGGACCGTAGTCCACCCTAAACATGAGCTCTATGGACTCTATGGCATGCAAACAATACCTATGACTGACTCGAAACTAAGGCTTACAATTATATTCATCCTATCATGTTTTAATCAAAGGTAAGCATAGCTCCATGTTTGATTAGTGCAAAGATAACATAGTCTTATTCTTTAACTTATCGAGACTTGCAATTATGTTCATCATTCAAATTCAAGTTTAAATGAGCATAGCTCCATAACCATAGCATCAATTGAACATAGCTTATTATTAATCTTACCATATATATATATAGTTAATCCATGTTTGATTCTCAATCTTAATATATATCTTAATCAGTTGTTAGCAGAGCAACCACTACTTATCAAACATGTAAAATCACATATGGAACTTACTAAGAGCATGATATCAAATCAAGAATCTCATCCCATAAAATACTTGTTATAGAAGTACTTACCTTGATTCCAAGCTTTTACATGCACATCTTAAAATTTATGAGCAAAGCAATGTAAGTTAAACAATCAAAAATGCTTGGGAAGGTTATAAGCCTATCCCAAGACTTTAAACTACACTCACAGTTTGTTCCAGGCTAGATTGCTCTCGAATCAAAATCCTCTTTTGTTTATCTACATTTTGATCTACCTTAGTCCTTACTTCTTCAACTCCTTCTTGGTCTAATTATGTCAAAGAATACAATCATATATATTAGAACAATCCTTAACATTCTTGCTCTTACAAGACAACTCAATACTCATGTATTCATATAAATTCACACAAAACAGTCCACTAAGATTCATATTTATTTAAAAACAATGTCATTTTCATATTCACACATGTACATACTCAAAACAGTCCTCCAATGTTTATATTCATGCCAAATTAATCCATTAAACTTGCATATATATTTTTATACATCAAGACAGTCCCCAATTACGTTTATTTTCATGCAGAACAACCCCTAACATAAATATATCCACATTTATGTCCACCAACATTTATATCAATGCAAAACAGTCCCTATAGATGCAAATCAGTCCTTATTAATACAAAAACAGTACCAACAATCTTTATGGACCCTTTTACAACCCTTAGACGTGCAAACGATCCCTTGTTTTTCACATACATGCCAACTTATATATATACACAAAGCAGTCCACCAACTTCTTAAATTATGTAATAACAGTCCCAAGTTATTGTTGATAGACTTTGTTTGCTCCCATTCTCTTAAATTTGATCTTTCAACAAACAATAGGACTCAAATCAAGTTATTTCCACCATTGTCACATATATATAAAACTATTGTTTAAAGCTATCTAAGACTATTTGAAATAAAATAGACTTTTTGGTTAAATGGGTGTTGTTCTAATGACTAGTTCTTGAAATTGATACCTCGTGCATTCATGCATTACAACATTTAAATATTATGTAAAATAAAAATATTATACTTTTTTTTAAAATATTTTTTTAAAAGGTAACATTACATTAGTTAAAGTTCATGTTCTGAAAGGCATGGGTAACAAGCTTATGAAGGTTGAGCAGTCACAAAGGTTGTTGAGGGCCACTTGGATCGAATGAGATAAAGGCTGATCAATCCGAGAGTGAGATGGAATGAGAGCTATCACTTTGCTTGGATCAAAGGCCAAGAAAGGAAAATTTAGATGAAATATCAACATGTGTGATCAAGATAGAAACTTATCTCACATAAGGGTTCAGTCTGAAAGGAATCTTCATGCAAAAAAGAAAAAGACAAAAAAAAGTTAAAAAAGAAGAAGAAAAAAGTAAAACAAAAAGAGAAAAAAAGTCAAAAAAGAGAAGAGTCAAAAAAGAGAGATGGAAATAAAAAACCAAATAAAAGATGAGTAAGTTTGGATCAATATAGCCGGGGGCATTTGTAAAGAATCTAGAAGATTCGAGTTTGAATCATGAAGAGAACAGTGGAATGCTTGACTTAGAGGCACTGGTGGATTTTGAAAATGCTAAAATGAAGGAAGCTCACTAGACATGCATAGAAAGACTGAATGAATTCAAATTCGGAGTTTAGTTTAAAGTTTTGCCGATCGATGGTTCATCAACAATCGAATGATATAATGATCCTAACAGATATGATGGGTAGAAGAGTCTTTCTCTAAAGCGATGAGTGCCAAGGTCAGTTGAAGTTTGAAGTTTGCTCATAAAGGAATTGATTGCAAGGGGAGCAGAATACAGATATGAGATAAAGAAACCGAAAAGTTCACTCAGAAAAGGGAAACAATTATTCCTATCCAATGTCATGTTCAGATTTGTGGCTCTACCCAATAAAAAATCACTTTCTGATAATGGTCTTACTGAAGTTTTTGGTCTCACCAAGACTGGGTATTTATGTTCTGAAAGTAAAGAGTCCATTTCAATCAAAGACTATCATTTGTTAAAGTAGTTGAGATAAAAGGAAAAGGCCAGAAGTTATGACAAACTTTTGTGAATAACTCATTGCAGTCTATAAGACTATTAGAGTCAGAGTAATATTTTGGTATCCTTTTCGCAATATTTTCTTTACCAAAGAATGTTCCAAGATCATATGCTCAAGATGCTCCCTGTTAGTGGAATGTCAAAATCTAAACTGGATCTCAATGAGAGAAATATTTCATACTGCTTGAAATTTAGTCGTATCATGAAAATTATCAGAGCCTCATTAATTAGGTTGCTACAATATCAAGACTATTATGAGTTATAATTGAGACATTGAAGATTGCTACATTTTCAAGCTATAAATTCAAAACTTTCTAAAGTGGGAGATTTTGGAAGTTGACATCAAGATCGATTATTAAGATATGTAACTTAAAAAGTAATCCCCTGATTGAGAAATGCAATTGGATTGCTTAGAAAACAAGTGCTGAAAATGTCAAGTGAAAAGAGAGAAAGAAGTGAATGAATGTGATGATCGACTCCATAGGTTGTAAGAGGAAAAGGTCAACTAACTCACCAGGTCTATTGTTATGTAATAAGTGCTACGCAATTGTGCAAGTATACAAAGTTGCAGTGTTATAGTATAAAAGATATCGTCTCCACGTGGATTGGTGTCACTTCAAGAATCTAGTCTCTTACATTTGAAAAAGTAAAAACACAAATAGAGGATTATAGGAGTTTTAACTAATAACTAATCTAGAAAGCAATAAAGTAAAAGAATGAATGAGATCAAATGAGAGAGATAGGCCAGCTTATCGTGAGTTGAGGTGTGATAGCCGATTGGATTGTCTTGGTAAAAGAGTGCACGGGAAACTCAGTTGCCGTGGCAACTTGTAACAACGGGTTGCCTTGGCAACTAATCGATGGTTGCCTGGGTGACTAGCTGGGCAACTACTTGGGCGTCTAGGCAGCAACCTTCAAGGTTCGGCAGAGCGTTATTTAGTGGTTTCTTCTTATCCCTAAGTCGAAACTCTAGCTACGTGTGTATGCCTTGATAATACATCCCTGCGTGAATCAAGGGTGAACAACAACCAATCTTGCGCTCCTATTAGCCGTTGAAATCCTTGACTTATTCCTAAGCCGGATTAATCTTCACCATCAATAGATTGAATAAGATCATATTCATTCGTTTCTTGAATCTAACTCTCCCGATATTAGATAAATGGATGAAGTTACGAGATCCTCTCCCAATTCACTCGCAAACAAGAATAAGAACCAAGAATGAATAAACCTTCAATAGAAAAGTGCAAACTCTTATTACCTAAACAAAATCCAATAGTTTCTCACGACCACAAAACACAATAACCATAGCCAAATAGATTTAGTTCATGGTTAGGTTCCAAAGAAACACAAGATAAATAATCCCTAGCATGAACCCAATTGAACAAGAAAGAAAAAGATGAAGAAGGAAGCCTGTCAAAATCCCCTTACCCTAGATGCTTGTCGAAAATTCTCTCTTCTTGCTCTCCCTGGAGTTGTCGGAATTCCTCTCTAATTTATAGGGCTAGGTCAAAGTCCTTCTTTGAGGAGGAAGTTAAGTTGAATTAAATTATCTTTAAAGAATATAATTCTTTATTATAATTATATTCCTACTAGAACTTCTCCTATCTTCTTGAATTTAATTCTTCTTTAATCTCTTCATGGAAATCAAATTCCTTTGGGATTGGGCTTTGCTCCATGTCATTTTGGGCTTGTCTAGTCATCAATTTTGACTACCATATCACCTTTGTTCTTTGTCGACAATTGCCCTGGCAACTGGCTCGGCGTCTCCTTCACGCATTGCCCTGGCTACTAGCTCGGCATCTCCTTCATGTATTGCCCTGGCAACTAGCTCTAGCCTTGCTTTGGCAAGTGATCCCGCACATACACACAAAACACACCAAAGCAGCATCTTTTTCCCACAAAACTACCAAGTTATGTAATCAAGCTCAATGATGGAAGGAAACATGGATTAATGCATGAATGGCTAATTATGAAACTAATATGAGCCTAAGTCTAACAATAATATGAGTAAAAAGGGTAAGAAAAATAGTACTTTTGAACACTTATGACACCCCCAAACTCGAACTATTGCTTGTCCTCAAGAAATGCAAACTAATAATTACCTGCCAAGACTTTAATTTTCACAAACTTAGCTTTGAACTTGATTTCAATTCTCAGAACCGGGGCACAAAGTATGATTGACTTTTCATTTTTCGGAAAACTTAGGAGTTACTCGAATCAAACTATAATGCTTGTGAGTGTGTGTGAGTTGTGTGCAAGTTGATTTTTTTTGATTCTATGCAAACAATAGGTTTTCAAATTACATTATTGGGTTCTTTTTAATATGTTTTAACTAGAGCCAGTTTTGGGCACCTCTAGTGTTTTGTTTTTAGTTTTATTCAACTAGAGTCGGTTTCGGGCACCTCTAGCGATCAAATTTTTTTTAGCACATACTAGAGCCAGTTTCGGGCACCTATAGTGATCAATTTTTTTAGCACATGCTAGAGCCAATTTCGGGCACCTCTAGCATTCATCCAATTTTTATTCTAATCCCCCAATTTGTTAATTATCAACCTAAGTTCACTAGAATTCCTTAAATCAATCAGACCACAACAGTGTTTCATCAAATTTAGCAACATAGTAAAATTCTAAGTTTTTCTATGGTTATCCTAGAATAAAAATTCTATCAACTAAGTGCATTGGCAAAGTCATCATCGGATATTCATCAAATCTAAGCAATTCTTGTTCCAACTAAAGGCATGGCAAGCAATTTATGTATCCTAAATGTAATACTTAAGATGAATGTAACTAAACATGGTAACTACTAATAACAATCCCCCCCAAACTCGAGTGAGGCATTGTCCTCAATGCATGCATTAAAGAAAAATAAAAATAACAAAAAATAAAATGCATACGAGGACTTACTCCGAGAGTTCGTCATCGTAGATGATTAGTTTCCTTTTGGTCGGTGTCTTGATTCTCTTGCTTGAACGCGATGGTTGTTTTCTTGTTGCCGGTGGTGGAATTGATCCCCGTACGGGGTTGTCCTCACCGTCCTCTTCATCAATGTCATTGGCTTTTCGCTTGGACGATTCAATTGGTGTGGTCTTTGTTGGTGCAATGGAGGACTCGTCTGAATCTGAAAAATCAGAAAATGATTCCGTAAGAGTTGATTCGGGCATAGGTGCTTTACCTTTGGCTTTTGCAGTGGTTGCCGGGATGTCTTTAGCTTTGGTTGCCGTGGCATCTTCAGGGTTGTTTTCCATGGCATCAGCTTGTGCAGGCACGATGTAGGTTGCCGCGGCATCATCTGTTGTGGTTGCCGTGGCGACTGCTTCATTGGTAGCCGGGGCAAGGATCTCGGCAGGAAAGATTGGGAACGGCACGCGATTGTCCGGGTACTTTTCTAGGATGACTTGGGTGATGGCATTGTTGTGCTCCTTCATGTACCGCATGAACATTAGTTGCCGGTCTTCAATTTGCCTTAGATGGCTTGCCAATGGTTGCAAGGTGCTTCAAAGTGTCCCGGGGTTGATGACCGAGTTGCTCTGGCATTAGGTGCTTGGGCATTAGGGATTGTCGGGGCGGCAGGAGTTGTCGCGGCAATTGAAGGCCTTGATGATTTTCTCGGTGCCTCTCCCATTAGCTTTTGGATTTGTGCTTGATTCCAACCAGACTTTGGTAGGGCCTTTTCATCGGTGGACTCACTTGGGACATGCATCTCCTTGCAAAGATTAGAAATTAAGCAAGGGAAGAAAAGAGAACCCATATCTTTTGAGCTACATGCAAAAATCTCATCACAAATAATTTTCCAATGTTAATGATGCGATTATGCAAAATAGAATGTATGAGCAAAAGACGTGGTATATCAATGGTAGTATTGTGTGTGGTGGGCATTAGAGAAGTTTTAACAAACTTATTCCATAGTTTTGCCTCAGGTTTAAGCCTAAGGCGATTTACCTTGCCCTTGTATTTACCGTCGTTCCAATGAGTTCCTGGTTGAGCGAGTTCTTGAAGCACCTTGTCGAGTTGCTTGGGCGTGATTTGATCAACGAAGGCTTGATGCTCGTCCTTCTCAATGTAAAGCCCATAAAAGGTGTTGACATTTTCAGGACTTATGAGTATGGCCTTGCCACGAACAAAAACATAAGGATTATCCGGGTTAGGTGAGTGAGCATAAAATTCTCTTACCCATTAGATGTTGCCCGATTCGATTGATGGCAAAAGATTTGCCACTTTTGATGTGCAATCCTCTCAAGATGAATGGTTCAAGGCCAAATCTTGATGAGAGTTGGAGTATTCAAAGCCTTGTTCTTCATGAATCTTCCGGCTTTCAAACTTGGAGTGAAATCTTTCTTGAACCACCAGTGTAGCAAACTTCTTGTATCTTGGTTCTTTGGAGGAACTTGGATGAACTAAAAATTTAATTTTGGATGCCATAGATGATCTTGGTTGTGAGTTTTGTAAAAACAAATAAAAGAAAAGAAACTAAAAAGTTGCAAGATAAAAAGTACGAATAGGTTAAAGGTGATGGGTTTTATAGAAAAGATAGGTGGTAAATATGGTGGGTGGGATTAGGGGAAAACGAAAAAAGGGTTTTGGTTTAGGGAGAGGGTGACGACAAGGGGGGTTTGATTAGGGTAAATTGGAGGTTTTATATAAGCCTTAGATTCAGCCCATTAGTTTCCTTGTTGAAGATGTTTTCCTTCTTGGATTAAAATTCCTCTTTATCTTGAACTTTTTTCCTACAATTTAAAGACAAATCAAATAAGGATTAAAATTAAAGATAAAATAATAAAAGAAAATAAATAAAGATGTATAAAGGGATTCTTAAACTTAAAAATATAAAAAAAATCTATCCTAAATAATAATCGAAAATAAAAAAAAATAATCAGAAATAAAAAAAAATAAAAAAAATAAAATATCAAAGGGAGAGCATGCTTATGCATCTCCTAAGTTGACCACTTCCTTGTTCGTTCCACATGGGCACCATTGTAGTGCTTCAATCTTTGTCCACTAACTTTGAATTCATGGTTGTCAGAGATGGACTTGATTATCACGGCACCATGAGAGAATGGTTTGACAACTTCGAATGGTCCCGACCATCTTGATTTCAGCTTTCCCGGGAAAAGTTTTAGCCAAGAATTGAATAAGAGAACTAGTTGCCCTGGCATGAATTGCCGTGGCAATAGTTTCTTGTCATGCCATTGCTTTGTTTTCTCCTTGTAGATTCGTGCATTGTTATAGGCGAGTGCACGGAATTCTTCTATCTCATTGAGGTCCAACAAACACTTTTGTCCGGCACTTTCCCAATCCATATTCACGGTCTTGATTGCCCAATATGACTTGTGTTCGATTTCCACCGGTAGATGGCATGTTTTGCCATAGACAAGTCGGAAGGGGGACATACCTAAGGGTGTTTTGAATGCAGTGTGATATGCCCAAAGTGCGTCATCTAGTCTTAATGACCAATCCTTCCTAGAGGGATTTACAACTTTCTCGAGTATACCCTTCAATTCCAGTTGGAAATTTCTGCTTGCCCGTTGGTTTGTGGGTGATATGCCGTGGCGATCTTGTGTGATATGTCGAAGCGTTGCAACATCTTGGCAATTAGTCTGTTGTCAAAATGCTTGCCTTCGTCACTGATAATTGCTCTCGGCATCCCAAACCGTGTAAATATGTTTTTCTGCAAGAATCGTTGCACGGTCTTAGAATCGTTGTTGGGAACTGCAGCTGCCTCCACCCATTTAGACACGTAGTTGACGACAAGTAGAATATAGAGGTTGCCGAATGAAGATAGGAAAGGTCCCATAAAATAGATCCCCCAAACATCAAAGAATTCCACCTCGATGATGTTCTGGAGCAGCATCTCATATCGTCTAGAGATATTGCCCGTCCTCTGGCAACGATCACATTGCTTGTAAAAGTCTTGAGCATCTTTGTACAATGTTGGCCAATACAAACCGGATTGCAAAACTTTGGCTGCGGTACGAGTTCCTTCAAAATGTCCTCCATAGGGTGAAGAATGGCACTGCCGGAGTACATTCTGTTGCTCTTCTTCAGGGACACATCGGCGTATAACCTAATCTGCACATTGTTTAAACAAAAGAGGCTCGTCCCAAAAGTAATGCTTAGCATCATGGCGGAACCACTTCTTCCCTTGGTGCGTAATGCCATAAGGTGAAATACCACAAACAAGGAAATTAACTAAATCTGCGTACTAGGGTATTACCGAGGCATGTCCTGCCGTGGCGACTGCTCCCAAAATTGTCGAGGCATGTGCATCAAAGGCTGCTGCAGCGTCGAGAGTTGCCGAGGCGTGTGCATCTATGGTTGCCAAGGCATCGAGGGTTGCCGAGGCATGCGCGTCTATGGTTGCTGAGGCAACTAAAATTTGTTCATTCGAGAATGCATCGCATATCTCTAGATCCTCGTCCTCCTCCCTGTTGCATTCTAAACGTGATAAGTGATCGGCCACTTGATTTTCTGTTCCTTTCCTGTCCTTAATTTCAATATCAAATTCTTGTAAAAGTAATATCCAACGAATCAAACAAGGTTTTCCATCCTTTTTAGCAAATAGATATTTGATTGCCGAATGATCTGTATGAACAATTACCTTTGTACCAAGCAAATAGGATCGAAACTTGTCAAATGCGAAAACTACAGTTAGTAACTCTTTCTCTGTTGTTGTGTAATTCACTTGAGCACTATTAAGAGTTTTACTAGCGTAGTATATCACATGGAAGGTCTTACCTGTGCGTTGGCCTAGGACTGCTCCTACCGCGAAATCACTTGCATCACACATGAGCTCAAAAGGTAGCATCCAATCTGGTGGAACGACAATGGGTGCCGAGGTAAGCTTTTTCTTTAGGGTTTCGAATGCTTGGGTGCAAGAATCATCAAAATCGAAGATTTTATCCTGTTCAAGCAAATTGCACAAGGGTTTAGTGATTTTAGAAAAATTATGAATGAACCTCTTATAAAAACCTGCATGTCCAAGAAAACTTCGAATTCCTTTAACAGAACTTGGTGGGGGTAATCTTTCGATCACGTCTACCTTGGCTTTGTCTACTTCAATTCCCTTGGATGAAATCTTGTGGCCGAGCACTATTTCTTCATCTACCATAAAATGGCATTTCTCCCAATTGAGGACTAAATCAGTTTCTTCACATCTTGCCAACACCCTCTCCAAATTGCCGAGACAACTGTCGAAGTCATTACTAAAAACAGAAAAATCATCCATGAAGATCTCAAAGAAGTCTTCGACCATGTCTGAAAAGAGTGCCATATGCATCTTTGGAAGGTTGCCGGGGCGTTACATAATCCGAACGACATCATTTGGAAGGCATAAGTACCATATGGGCATGTGAAGGTTGTCTTTTCTTGATCTTCTGGTGCTATGGCAATTTGATTGTAACCTGAATAACCATCAAGAAAACAATAAAAGGGTTTACCTGCAAGACGGTCAAGCATTTGATCAATAAAGGGTAATGGGAAGTGATATTTCCTAGTGGCTTAGTTTAGCTTTCGATAATCCATACAAACCCTCCAACCGGTCACAGTCCTGGTTGGGATGAGTTCATTGTTTTCATTACTTACCACCGTTATACCTCCCTTTTTCGGTACACATTGTACCAGACTTACCCATGTACTATCAGATATAGGGTATATAATGCCGGCGTCAAGCCACTTGATGATTTCTTTCATTACAACCCCTTTCATGGCATGATTCAGTCTCCTCTGGGCATCAATTGAAGGTTTGTGATTGTTGCGCGTAATAAGTGCTACGCAATTGTGCAAGTATACACGTCGCAAGTTATAGTATAAAAGATATCGTCTCCACAGGGATTGGTGCCACTTCAAGAATCTAGTCTCTTGCACTGTAAAAAGTAAAAACACAAGTAAAGGATTATCGAAGTTTAACTAATTACTAATCTAGAAAGCAATAAAACAAAATAAAAGATGAATTCAATTGAGAGAGATAGGCTAGGTTATCGTGAGTTGAGGTGTGATAGCCGATTGGATTGTCTTGGTAAAAGAGTGCATGGGCAACTCATTTGTCGCGTGGCGACTTGCACAACGGGGTTGCCTTGGCAACTAATTGATGGTTGCTTGGGCGACTAGTTGGGCAACTACTTGGGCGACTGGGCAGCAACTTCAAGGTTCGGCGGAGCGTTCTTCAATGGTTTCTTCTTATCCCTAAGTCGAAACTCTAGCTACTTGTGCATGCCTTGATAATACATCCCCTGCGTGAATCAAGGGTGAACAACAACCAATCTTGCGCTCCTCTTTAGTTGAAATCCTTAACTTATTCCTAAGCCGGATTAATCTTCACCATCATTGATTGCATAAAGATCATATTCATTCGTTTCTTGAATCTAACTCTCCCGATATTAGATAAATGGATGAAATCACGAGATCCTCTCCCAATTCACTCGCAAGCAATAATAGGAACCAAGAATGAATAAACCTTGAAATAGAAAAGTGCAAACTCTTATTACCTAAACAAAAACCAATAGTTTCTCACAACCACAAAACACAATAACCATAGCCAAGTAAATTTAGTTCATGGCTAGGTTCCAAAGAAACACAAGATAATTAATCCCTAGCATGAACCCAATCGAACAAAGATGAAGGAAGAGGCTTGTCGAAATCCTCCTTGCCCTTGATGCTTGTCGAAAATTCTCTCCTCTTGCCCTACTTGGACTTGCCGAAATTTCCCTCTTGCTCTCTCTATTCATCTTGTCGAAATCTCCTTGGTATTTATAGGGCTAGGCCAAAGTCCTTCTTTGAGGAGGAGTTTGAGTTGGAATTAAATTATCTTTAAAGAATATAATTCTTTATTATAATTTTATTCCTATTAGAACTTCTCCTATCCTCTTGGAATTTAATTCTTCTTTAATCTCTGCATGGCAATCAAATTCCTTTGGGCTTGGGCCTTGCTCCATGTCATCTTGGGCTTGTAAAGTCATGAATTTCGACATCCATATTGCTTTTGGTCTTTGTCGACAAATGCCATGGCAACTAGCTCGACGTCTCCTTCATGCACTGCCCTGGCAACTAGCTCGGCATTGCTTTGGCAAGTGATCCTGCACATACACACACAAAAACACACCAAAGCAGCATCTATTTCCACAAAAATCACCAAGTTATGTAATCAAGTTCAACGTTTGAAGGAAACATGGATTAATGCATGAATGACTAACTATGCAACTAATATGAGCCTAAGTCTAACAGTAATATGAGTAAAAAGGGTAAGAAAAATAGTACTTTTGAACACTTATCAGTGATCATCTTCCAACAAAATCTTGTGCATGCATACTGCCGAGCTAATTCCCTTCAAGTCGGCAATTGTCCATCCTATTGCCTTTTTCTGTAGTTTCAACATCTTGATCAGCTTCTTTTCCTGCTCAGGCTGTAACTTAGAAGAAATAATTACAGGCAATGTATTATCGGTTCCTAAGTATGCATATTTTAGTTGCTCTGACAATTGTTTCAACTCAAGAATCGGTGGTTGTTCAATAGAGGTTTTTTCGAGCTTACCTTCCTTACCTGAGTAATCCAGTGGTTCAAAGTATGTACCTGGTCGATTGACTAGCCAATTTGCCTCTTCTTGTTGTTCCTCATCGACCGGTTCTTCATACTCCTCATGTTCCTCTTGATCGGCAATATAGTTACCGAGGCAACTAAATTCCTCGTCGAAGTTAAACTCTGCCGTGGCATGAAGAAGTTGGCATTCTTCTGGATCATCGGCATGCCTTAGTGTTTGGAACACATTTAGTTTAACTTGCTGGTCATTCACTCTCATTGTGAGTTCTCCCTTTTCAACATCGATCAAGGTTCTCCCTGTTGCTAGGAATGGTCTCCCGAGAATGATGGGTGCATGCTCATCTGCTTCACAATCCAAAACAATAAAGTCAGCGGGAAAAATAAATTTATCAACTTTTACCAGTATGTCCTCGATTTTTCCCTCTGGATGCACATAGGATTTGTCGGCTAGCTATAGCATAACTGTTGTAGGTCTTGCCTTCCCGATTCCTAGTTTCTGGAAAACCGATTTAGGCATCAAGTTTATGCTAGCCCCAAGGTCGCATAATATTTTCCCGACTTAATGATTTCCAATGGAACAAGGTATTGTGAAACTTTCGGGATCCTTCAACTTGGGTGGCATACGATTGTGCAACATGGCCATGCATCCCTCTGTTGCGGCAACCGTTTCAAACTCTCCTAGCCTTGTTCTCTTGGACACAATGTCTTTAAGAAACTTGGCATATTTTGGCATTTGTTCAATTGCTTCCACCAATGGCAAGTTGATGTGGACTTTCTTTAGGATATCAAGAAACTTCTTGAATTGATATTCTTGCTTTTGTCCCTTCAACCTTTGTGGGAATGGTGGTGGAAGTCGGATATCTTAGATCCTTTCATTGGTTTGGAACCTGATTGACGGCATTGCCGGGACAACTAGAGTTGCCGAGGCATTATCAATTGGGGTTGCCGAGGCATGTTTTTCACAAGTTGCCGAAGCATCCTTATCGTCGGTTGCCGAGGCATGCTTATTGTCGGCTTCTGAGGCAATTCCTTGTTCAGCATCTGAGGCTTTGCCACTAGGTTCGTCTTGATCTTTTTGTGGAGTTTTGTTTGATGAGCGGGTTTGAGCCTCTATAAGTTGTTGGCCACTTCTAGTGGTGATTGCCTTACATTGCTCATGGCCAGTTCCTCTTGCGACTTCAGTATCGCTAGGTAAACTTCCTTGCGGCCTAGTATTTAGATTTTGAGCAAACTGTCCGACTTGATTTTCCAATGATTTGATTGCCGCCTCTTGGTTTTGCAATCTCATCTCGGTCCTGTTAATAAAAGCATTAGTTATTTTTATGAAGTTACTATTCTCAGCCATATAAGATTCAGTTTTCATCATAAAAGCATTTAGAGAATTTTCCAAAGAACTAGATGTTGTCGGTTGTTAATGCGGTAACTGTTGCCGTGGCATATTCTGCTGGAATCTCGATGCTTGTGCATTCTGATTGTTCTAGTTTAGAGCATTGTTGGGATTACTCCATGAAAAATTTAGGTGCTTCTTCTAAGCTGGATTGTATGTATTGGATATCACATTGTTGTTCCGATTGTAATTCCCCACATAGAAGCTGGATTACGAATTTTGCATACATTCAGAAGAATCATGGTTATCACCACATAACTCACAAAAAGAATCCATTACCTTGACTTCATGTGTGTTGTTTGGTTTTTGCATGTTCTGAACCATCTTGGTTAAAGTGGCGAATTGTGCCGAAATTGAATCTTATGATTCTAGTTCATGTAGTGTGGCTTGGCGTCTAACTCCTCCTTTTCTAGTAGATGGGAATTGATAATCATTCTTGGCCAGCCTGTTTAGAATTTGCATTGCTTCCTTCGGCGACTTATCTAAGAGTATGCAGTTTGCCGAGGCATCTAGCATCATCCTTGTTGGTGTATTCACGGTGTTGTAAAACATTGTTACTTGAGTCCACACTGGAAATCCGTGTAGGGGGCATTTGTGTAGAAGTTCTCTATATTGCTCCCAAGCCTCGTACATGGATTCATCATCTGCCTGCCGAAAAGAAGTAATGTCGTTACGAAGCTTATCAGTCAAATTTGTAGGATTAAACCGAGCAAGGAAATCATGACATAGATCGGTCCAAGATGCTATTGATCCGGCAGGAATGCTATTCAACCATGCTTTCGCCCTATCCCTCAGTGAATAGGGGAATAATCTTAATCGTAAGACATCGGGGGTGACTCCGTGTATTTTGAACGAATTGCAAATATCGAGGAAAGATTTAAGATGTTGCCGTGCATCTTCAGTTGCTGAGCTGCCAAATTGACCAATTGTGTTGATCATATTAAACATTACCAGTTTCAACTCAAAGTGGTCGGCTTCAATTTCAGGTGCGACAACTCTTGGATTAAGTCCATCAGGATCTTCTTCAAGATAGTCTCAAATAGTTCTGTTTCGTGCAAGAATCACTCCTCCTCCTGCTGGAACATCTTGATTCATATTACCGTCTTGATTAGCCATTGCTACTCTTATCCTTCGTCTACGTCTTTGTAAGGTTCGTTCGATTTCTGGATCAAAGGGATATTCTGGTGTAGTCGGTCTCGCCCTGGTCATATACCAATGCAAAACCAAAGTTTGTTAGCCCTTTGAATGTTAAACAAGAAAAGTAAAAAGAAAGTGCAAGAAAATAAAAAAAGTCGCTATTGCCAAATCCACGGCAACGACGCCAAAAACTTGTTGCGCGTAATAAGTGCTACGCAATTGTGCAAGTATACACGTTGCAAGTTATAGTATAAAAGATATCGTCTCCACAGGGATTGGTGCCACTTCAAGAATCTAGTCTCTTGCACTGTAAAAAGTAAAAACACAAATAGAGGATTATAGGAGTTTTAACTAATAACTAATCTAGAAAGCAATAAAGTAAAAGAATGAATGAGATCAAATGAGAGAGATAGGCTAGGTTATCGTGAGTTGAAGTGTGATAGCCAATTGGATCTTCTTGGTAAAAGAGTGCACGGGAAACTCAGTTGCCATGGCAACTTGCACAACGGGGTTGCCTTGGCAACTAATCGATGGTTGCCTGGGCGACTAGTTGGGCAACTACTTGGGCATTTGGGAAGCAACCTTCAAGGTTCGGCGGCAGAGCATTCTTCAATGGTTTCTTCTTATCCCTAAGTCGAAACTCTAGCTACTTGTTCATGCCTTGATAATACATCCCTGCGTGAATCAAGGGTGAACAACAACCAATCTTGCGCTCCTATTAGCCGTTGAAATCCTTGACTTATTCCTAAGCCGGATTAATCTTCACCATCAATAGATTGAATAAAGATCATATTCATTCGTTTCTTGAATCTAACTCTCCCGATATTAGATAAATGGATGAAGTTACGAGATCCTCTCCCAATTCACTCGCAAACAAGAATAAGAACCAAGAATGAATAAACCTTCAATAGAAAAGTGCAAACTCTTATTACCTAAACAAAATCCAATAGTTTCTCACAACCACAAAACACAATAACCATAGCCAAATAGATTTAGTTCATGGCTAGGTTCCAAAGAATCACAAGATAAATAATCCCTAGCATGAACCCAATCGAACAAGAAAGAAAAAGATGAAGAAGGAAGCCTATCGAAATCCCCTTGCCCTAGATGCTTGTCAAAAATTCTCTCTTCTTGCTTTCCCTGGAGTTGTCGAAATTCCTCTCTAATTTATAGGGCTAGGTCAAAGTCCTTCTTTGAGGAGGAAGTTAAGTTGGAATTAAATTATATTTAGAGAATATAATTCTTTATTATAATTATATTCCTACTAGAACTTCTCCTATCTTCTTGGAATTTAATTCTTCTTTGATCTCTTCATGGAAATCAAATTCCTGTGGGATTGGGCTTTGCTCCACGTCATCTTGGGCTTGTCTAGTTATCAATTTCGACTACCATATCACCTTTGTTCTTTCTCGACAATTGCCCTGGCAACTGGCTCGGCATTGCCCTGGCTACTAGCTCAGCATCTCCTTCATGTATTGCCCTGGCAACTAGCTCTAGCCTTGCTTTGGCAAGTGATCCTGCACATACACACAAAACACACCAAAGCATCATCTTTTCCCACAAAAACTACCAAGTTATGTAATCAAGCTCAATGATGGAAGGAAACATGGATTAATGCATGAATGGCTAATTATGCAACTAATATGAGCCTAAGTCTAACAATAATATGAGTAAAAAGGTAAGAAAAATAGCACTTTTGAACACTTATCATCTATCATGGAAAGTTCCTCGGACAAATGCAAATTTTGATAAATTTGGAATATGTATTTCAAACTTATTTTACCCTTAGGCCGGTGAAGAAGATGTCAAGCCTATCTGCCCATAGTTATAATCCCAAAAATATTTGCAAGTTTCACATGGGGAACCAGGATGTGTAGGCCCTTAATGGAGGAAATCAAGAAGTAGGCTAGTTAGAGATCTAGAGTGAACACTTCCAAGATTGTCCGGAGCTTTGAGAAGTCTGTCTTGTTCATGACTATGCATCAAGGGGGTACAACTTGCAAGAATTATCTTTGAAGTAGTATATGAAATCAACTATGTTACTTCAAGCCCAAATATTCTCTTGTATTGCTTCAGAGATGATTTCAAAATGTAAGGCCATGGTTGCAAGTGTTTGACCACTAATGGGGAGGATATGACTGAGTATGGGGCAATCATCTTCAGTTGGTATTTCTTTATTTATGAAAAATTGCCTATCAGAGGTCATAGTGATGATGATGAAATACATATATTAGCCAGTTCAGGGACTTAGCAAGTTTTTCCACGAAGTTTTGGTGGTTCTGTAAAATTAAAGATGAGCTTGATGAAAGTTCAGGAACCTAAAATGTCCAAGGTCTTGGAGCGTTTGTTTGCCCTAAATAATAAAGGTGGGGAAAACTTAATATGGCATGAGACCAGTGGAGTGACATTGAGGAATTTGATCACTAAAGAATTAAAAAATCTGTTCAGAAAGAATGAGAGCATCAGAGCATGAACAAGAATGGGCATGTCTTTGTAATGGTGAAGATCTAACACCCCCTACCCCGTGTTAGTAGCAAACCAGTTCAGGAGCGTTACCAAGCACATTACAAGCAAGAACGAGGCAAGAATAGGTTAACTCAACCCTATAAGATGAGTTACTTAACTAGCAAGTAACCAAGCATTTATAACTTAACATGTAAGCAATCTCATATTTTGTTTACAAGACATTATAGGTTACCAAACAATTCAATTAACATCATCATACAACCATCATTCGAATAACCTAAGTGAGCAAACATGCTTCCATTTCATTTCATTGTTCCTTAGATTGATACATGTAACATTTAATACATAAATTTACTAGACATGATCATTTGTACATACCTTGTCTCCAAGCAAGCCATATGCCAAGCCTTACCATTCGACATTTACCATACAAACTTATAAAAACACTTACAACATGGTATGTTCACACAAGTGACTATCTCATCTCACAAGTCATTCGAATGGCACAATAGGCTAGATCAATTACTTTGAAACATTCAATATATATATATATATCCATATGCGCAACAAAATACTTTTCCATTACATAGGATTTGAGTTCATTACTTGATTCACATTATCAGCCAAGTTCATAACACGATAAGCCCATTCAAGAACACATATATATACAAATTTCAAGTATCCAAAATGCATGCACAAGTTCATGTACAAAACAAGTATGAACCATACTTTAGCTATGCTTGTGTCTTGCTTCGAGCTCAAGAAATCAAGTTTTAGGATCAAACAAAGATCGAATCCTTTATCCTGTGGTTGGGAAGAATGAAAACAAGAGTGGTAAGTACAAGAATATACTTAGTGAGGTAGTAATTAGTTCTAACCAATTTTTATATCAATTTAAGCATCAACTAGACAAGAATGATCCTAGCTAAGGATTTCAAAGCATTCGATTAACATAAGAAGCAAAAGACAATAATTCATACTTATTTAACAATAAATCAAGCAAATCATGCCTTCATGACAAGAAATCAAGCAATTCATGCTTAAATAACAAGTAGTCAAGCTATTAATGGTTACATGACAAGTAAGCAAGCAATTCATGCTTACATAACAAGAAATCAAGCAATTTATACTTATCAGCTCATTTATATTCTTTTAACACAATCTTGGTTTATAGTTTTTCTAGGTAATTGAGTCTTCAACCAACTGTCACCACAAGATGTATTGTAGTATTGGTCAACCCTCCTACTGTCACCAAAGACCACATACGTACCCTCCGTCTGTCGCCAATTAGGGGCCTTAGCCCTAGACCGTAGTCCACCCTAACACAATGAGCTCTAGACTCTAAGGCATGCCCTTCTACCTATTCAACTAGCAACCAAGGTTGTTTGATTACACTTCATTTATTCAAGGATTTTCAAGCTTTTCAAGCTTTTCAAGTTCAAGATCATGTATCATTCAAGAATCAATTCAAGCAAGGTATAGCAATATCATGCTTTAGCCCTTAGGCCAATTGAGCCTTAGCTCTTCAATTACTTTTTCACGTTTTCAAGTGTCTCATGGTCAAGGCAAGACAATTCATGTTCAAGGATCACATTCAAGCAAGCATTCGATGGTTCACACCCAAGGTATCAAGCATCAAGCATTTGTTTTCACTTTTCTTTTTAATTAATTTATCAATTTGCATGCTATTACTTATTCACAATTTTAGTTTAGTCCAATCTTCCCTTTTATTCATATTCAAGTTAAATTAAGCTCATTATCATGGCATATCAATAGCAAGAAGGTAATCATGCATATTTGGTTAGGACCTAAGTCCTAACCCTATTGTAAACTACACTCACTATACTCCAAGCTAGCTTATTTGTCTTGTATCCAAATATCCTTGTTTTTAGCTTTCAAATGCTCCACTCTCTCTTCCTCCACAAGATTTACTCCTTGCTCTAACAATTCATACAAGTAAATACATGTCAAACAAGGTGCATTAAGCATAATAATTACCCATCTCAAGCAGTCAAATGTTTTTGCACAATCACTTAACATGGAAACAATATTAATATATTTCATGTAAGAAACAGTCAGCATATTCATATATATACATTAATGCACATTACTACAATTGTTTACATTCCAATTTGGGCAAAATAGGGCAGTAACCAAACTGTTTACAAAACAGTTTACAAAACTGTCCAAGACATCTAAACTACTGCTACCAGGCAGCAGTTGCACTGCTTACTTAAACATGCATAACTTTCATTCCGTACGTCAGAATTTCAATTGGTTTACACCATTGGAAAGCTAACTTAATTTTATTTCTAAACATGTAGGTCTTGCATTTTAGTTCTTTGCCAATTAATACAGTTTTTAGCTTAAAGACAAGGCAATTTACAACACTGGACAGTTTGTATTGTCCCTAATGTTTCTTCTTTACAATTCATTATACAATCCATAATTCAGTTATGTTTTCTCCTAATGAATTTAGACATGTTAAGGCACTGTCCATAAAAATCTCAGACTTAAATTCCCTTTATACAATTTATGGTGATTTTTCAAAGTTACTGCTCAGAACAAAGTATTCTGGGCAGATTACACTAGTTTAAGTTTCTAGCTTCATAATTCCTCTAAACACAATTCTAACATTGTAATTCAACTTATTTTCATGTTCCTACATGTCTAGGTTAGTCTAATTCACCTATCAATGTGATTATAACAGGGCATTATAATGCTATGTTTAATTTGATCTATTTGATCAACACATTCCTCTAATTCACCATTTGAGCAGTCCATTACCTAGCTTTAACTAATCCCATTAGATGAATTCATTTTTCAGCAAGCTATTTACTCTATTCAAGTCTCAATTCACTTAGCAATGTGATCATTAACACTCAAAATTTCAAGGATCTTAGAAACTAACATCACTTTAACATTCATAGGATTCAAAATCAGCAACTTAACATCTCCAAATCCACATTCAATTACACAAAATCATGGTAGATTAATCAAGTATACCATTCGGTTGAGCCAAGAATTACATAGCATGAGTTTAAATTCTCTAACCATTTTATTAACATATAATGCAAGATGATTTCATGAACATTTCTCAATAAAAGCTTAATTTAAAAGTGAAAAAGAGATTACCTACTTCTTTCCTTAAATTGCTCGTTAAAGACACTAGAAATTTAACCAACATGCATCAATTTCTCAAGTTCCATGGAAGTCTCTAACCCTTTCACTCCTCCTCTCTCACTAACTTGGTTTCGGTTTTACCCAAGGTTCCTATTCGATCTAATAACAAGAATCCACCCAAGAATCAAGCTTGTTTCCTCAATTTCTCTCAAGAACCCTTTTTTTCTCTCTTTCTATTGCTTCGGTGGCTTCACAAAGTGAGGAAGAAGATGGTCCAACTCTTCCTTCACTCAATGACCAATTGTCCACAAGGAAATGACACTTGTCCAAGTCCTTTCACTTTTCATTGAATCAGCATGCAACTCATGTGTTTTACATTCTTTTAGGAATGGTCCCTTTTTAATTTCATCCCAATATTTAGGTTCTCTTTGATTTTGATCCCTTAATTTCCTCTAGTTTCAATTCGAATCACCTTGAACTTAATTAATCAAATTAACACAATAGTTCTTACTGCTAGACCATGTACCGGGATGTTACAGAAGAAAAATAAAAAACTGACGATAGAAGTGGAGTGACCAAAATTAACTCAGGCCTTCCTTGATTAATGGTCAACAGTGAACCACGGGAGATCTGTCTGCAGTTCTAGGACCGTTGTGGAGTAATACCCTGAATCATCCCAATTGCTTTTGCCCGTGAGCATTGGGGGTCCTTTGTAAGGGAAGCTATTTCGGTTTATTTGTTTATGATGTTTGTTTCTTATATATTTCTCAAATGGCAAACATTTTGCATTCTTTGATTCATTTAATATTTCATTTGTTCTTTGTTATGGGTTAGTTTTGTTCTCCCATACGTATATGTATATATCTTCACTAACATTTTTCTCAGGTTCTTGGATATTGATTTTAAGAGTTGTAATACCCCAAAAATAGGCTTGGTAGTAAGTTACTACTTTAAATACAATCTAATTGACTTGTATCATTATTATCTAGAATTAATTAAGGGTCTAAGACCACATTGAAAGAAAAAGAAAGAAAATATAGCTATTGTTTAATAGACTAAACCGAAATAAATGAAAAAATGGGGGCTTGCATGCTAAGAAAGAAATAATTAATAGTTGTTACACATGTCTTTAATAATTTAACACATGTGTAAATGGGAAAAGTGAGTGACGATAATGTAGCAATAAAAGAAAGATGATGCTCTTCATCATCTTCATGAACCGAGCTATGGAAATTTTAAAGAGGGAGGAAATTTTGGGGGAAAGCTTAATGTTGCGCGTAATAAGTGCTCCGTAATTGTGCAAGTGTACATGTCGCAAGTTATAGTATAAAAGATATCGTCTCCAGAGGGATTGGTGCCACTTCAAGAATCTAATCTCTTACACTGTAAAAAGTAAAAGAACACAAGGAGAAGATTATAGGAGTTTAACTAACTACTAAACTAGAAAGAAAATAAGTAAAAGAAGATGTAATCAAATGAGAGAGAATAGGCCAGATTATCGTGAGTTGAGGAGTGATAGCCGATTGGATCGTCTTGGTAAAAGAGTGCAAGGGCAACTCAGTTTCCGTGGCAACTTGCACAGTGGGATTGCCTTGGCAACTAATCGATGGTTGCCTGGGCGACTAGCTGGGCAACTACTTGGGCGTCTGGGCAGCAACTTCAAGGTTCGGCAGAGCGTTCTTCAATGGTTTCCTCTTATCCTTAAGTCGAAACTCTAGCTATTTGTGCATGCCTTGATAATACATCCCTGTGTGAATCAAGGGTGAACAACAACCAATCTTGCGCTCCTCTTAGCCGTTGAAATCCTTAACTTATTCCTAAGCCAGATTAATCTTCACCATCAATAGATTGAATAAAGACCATACTCATTCGTTTCTTGAATCTAACTCTCCCGATATTAGATAAATAGATGAAGTTACGAGATCCTCTCCCAATTCACTCGCAAACAAGAAGAAAAACCAAGAATGAGTAAACCTTGAATTGAAAGTGCAAACTCTTATTACCTAAACAAAATCCAATTGTTTCTCACAACCACAAGACACAATATCCTTAGCCAAATAGATTTAGTTCATGGCTAGGTTCCAAAGAAACACAAGATAAAGAATTCCTAGCATAAACCGAATTGAACAAGAAAGAAAAAAAGATGAAGAATGGATGGAGCTTTGTTGAAATCTCCCTTGCCCTTGATCTTGTCAAAAATTCTCTCCTTTCTCTCTCTTTGGAGTTGACGACATGGCCTTCAATTTATAGGGTTAGGTCAAAGTCTTTTTTGAGGAGAAAGTTAAGTTGGAATTAAATTATCTTTAAAGAATATAATTCTTTATTATATTTAAATTCCTTCTAGAACTTCTCCTATCTTCTTGGGATTTAATTTCTCTTTAACCTCTTCATGGAAATCAAACTCCTTTGGGATTTAACTTTGCTCCACGTCATCTTGGGCTTATCTAGTCATCAATTTCGACTACCATATCATCTTATTCCTTGTCGAAAATTTCCCTGGCAACTAGCTCGGCATCTCCTTCATGCATTGCCCTGGCAATTGGTTCTAGCCTTGCTTTGGCAAGTGATTCTACACATACACACAAAACACACCAAAGCAGCATTTTTTCCCACAAAAACCACCAAGTTATGTAATCAAGCTCAACGATGGAAAGAAACATGAATTAATGCATGAATGACTAATTATGCAACTAATATGAGCCTAAGTCTAACAATAATATGAGTAAAAAGGGTAAGAAAAACAATACTTTTGAACACTTATCACACCTCCAAACTCGAACTATTGCTTGTCCTCAAGCAATGCAAACTAATAATTACCCGCCAAGACTTCAATTTTCACAAACTTAGCTTTGAACTTGATTTCAATTCTCAGAACCGGGGCACAAAGTATGATTGGCTTTTCATTTTTCAGAAAACTTAAGAGTTACTCGAAATCAAACTATAATGCTTGTGAGTGTGTGAGGAGTTGTGTGCAAGTTGATTTTTTGGATTCTATGCAAACAAGAGGTTTTCAAATTACTTCATTGGGTTCTTTTATCATGTTTTAACTAGAGCCGATTTCGGGCACCTCTAGTGTTTTGTTTTTAGTTTTCTTAAGTTAATTGATTTATTCGACTAGAGCCGGTTTCGGGAACCTCTAGCGATCAATTTTTAGCACATACTAGAGCCAATTTCGGGCACCTCTAGTATTCATCCAATTTTTATTCTAATCCCCCAACTTTTTAACTATCAACCTAAGTTCGCTAGAATTCTTTAAATCAAACAAGCCACAATAGTGTTTCATCAAGTTTAGCATCATAGTACGGTTCTAAGTGTTTCCATGTTTATCCTAGAATAAAAAGTTCTATCAATTAAGTACACTGGCAAAGTCATCATCGGATATTCATCAAATCTAGGCAATTCTTGTTCCAACAAAAGGCATGGCAAGCAATTTATGTATCCTAAATGCAATACTTAAGATGAATGCAACTAAACATGGTAACTAACTAATAACAATCCCCCCAAACTCGAGTGAGGCATTGTCCTCAATGCATGCAACAAAGAGTAATAAAAATAAAGAAAAGTAAAATGCAAACGAGGACTTACTCCGAGAGTTCGTCGTCGTGGATGATTAGGTTCCTTTTGGTCGGTATCTTGATTCTTTTGCTTGAACGCGGTGGTTGTTTCCTTGTTACCGATGGTGGAATCGATCCTCGTACTGGGTTGTCCTCATCGTTCTCTTCATCAATGTCATTGGCTTTTTGCTTGGGCTTGGAGGATTCGATTGGTGTGGTCTTTGTTGGTGCAATGGAGGACTCGTCTGAATCTAAAAAATCAGGAAATGATTCCGTACGAGTTGATTCGGGCATAGGTGCTTTACCTTTGGCTTTTGCAATGGTTGCCGGGGCGTCTTTAGCTTTTGTTGCCGTTGCATCTTCAGTGTTGGTTGTCGTGGCAACTGCTTAGGCAGGCGCAGTGTAGGTTGCTGTGGCATCATCTATTGCGGTTGCCGTGGTGACTGCTTCATTGGTTGTCATGGCAAGAATTTCGGCAGGAAAGATTGAGAATGGCACGCAGCTATCCGGGTACTTTTCCAGGATGACTTGGGTGATGGCATTGTTGTGATCCTTCATGTACCACATGAACATTAGTTTCCGGTCTTCAATTTGCCTAAGGCGGCTCGCCAACGGTTGTAAGAGTGCTTCAATTTGTCCCGGGGTTGATGGCCGAGTTGCCTGAGCATTAGGTTCTTGGGCATTAGGGGTTGCTGAGGTGGCAGAAGTTCTCGCGGTAATTGGAGGCATTGAGGATTTTACCGGTGCCTCTCCCATTAGCTTTCGGATTTGTGCTTGATTCCAACCAGACTTTGGTAGGGCCTTTTCATCGGTGGACTCACTTGGGACATGCATCTCCTTGGAAAGATTGGAAATTAAGCAAGGAAAGAAAAGAGAACCCTTGGCTTTTGAGCTACATACAAAGATCTCATCACAAATAATTTTTCCAATGTTAATGATGCGATTATGCAACATAGAATGTATGAGCAAAAGACGAGGTGTATCAACGGTAGTATTGTGTGTGGTGGTCATTAAAGAAGTTTTAACAAACTTAATCCATAGTTTTGCCTTGGGTTTAAGCCGAAGGCAATTTACCGTGCCCTTGTATTTACCGTTGTTCCAATGAGTTCCCGGTAGAGTGAGTTCTTGAATCACCTTGTCGAGTTGCTTGGGCGTGAGTTGATCAACAAAGGCTTGATGCTCGTCCTTCTCAATGTAGAGCCCGTAAAAGGTGTTGATGTTTTCGGGGCTTATGAGTATAGCCTTGTCACGAACAAAAACATAAGGATTATCCGGATTAGGTGAGTGAGCATAGAATTCTCTTACCCATGAGATGTTACCCGGTTCCGATTGATGGAAAAAGATATGCCACTTTTGATGTGCAATCCTTTCGAAGATGAATGGTTCAAGGCCAAAATCTTGATAAGAGTTAGAGTATTCAAAGCCTTGTTCTTCGCAAATCTTTCGGCTTTCAAACTTGGAGTGAAATCTTTCTTGAACCACCGGTGTAGAAAACCTCTTGTATCTTGGCTCTTTGGAGGAACTCGGATGAACCAAAAATTTGATTTTGGATGCCATGGATGATCTTGGTTGTGAGTTTTGTAAAAACAAAGAAAAGAAAACAAAAGAAACTAAAGAGTTGCAAGATGAAAAATAGGAATAGGTTTCTTGCAAGTTAAAGGTGATGGGTTATATAGAAAAGATAGGTAGTAAATATGGTGGGTGAGATTAATTTTGGAAGAAGAAAGGGGTTTTGATTTAGGGGTAGGTGACGGCTAGGGGGTTTATTTAGGGTAAGTTGGAGGCTTTATATAAGCCTTAGATTCAGCCCATTAATTTCCTTGTTGAAGAAGTTTCATTCTTTAATCAAAATTCCTCTTTATCTTGAACTCTTTTCCCACAATTCAAATACAAATAAAATAATGATTAAACTTAAAGATAAACTAATAAATAAATAAATAAATAAAAATGTGTAAAGAAATTCTTAAACTTAAAAGATAAATATGAACGAAAGATGTAGTTTTAATCTTAAAGAAAATAAATAAATCTATCATAAAAAGAAAAAAATAACCTAAAATAATCTCCTAAGGTGACCACATCTTTGTTACGTTCCACATAGGCACCGTTGTAGTACTTCGATCTTTGTCCATTGACTTCGAATTCATGTTCGTCAGTGATGGACTTGATTATCACGGCACCATGGGAGAATGGTTTGACAACTTCGAATGGTCCCGACCGTCTTGATTTCAGATTTCCTGGGAAAAGTTTTAGCCGAGAATTGAATAAGAGAACTAATTGCCCTGGCATGAATTGCCGCGGCAATAGTTTCTTGTCATGCCAATGCTTTGTTTTCTCCTTGTAGATTCGTGCACAAAATTCTTCTATCTTGTTGAGGTCCAACAAACGCTTTTGTCCAGCACTTTCCCAATCCATATTCACGGTCTTGATTGCCCAATATGCCTTGTGTTCGATTTCCACTGGTAGATGGCATGTTTTACCATAAACAAGTCGGAAGGGGGACATACCTAAGGGTGTTTTGAATGCAGTGCGATATGCCCAAAGTGCGTCGTCTAGTCTTACTGACCAATCCTTCCTAGAGGGATTTACAACTTTCTCGAGTATACCCTTCAATTCTCGGATGGAAATTTCTGTTTGCTCATTGGTTTGTGGGTGATATGCTGTGGCAATCTTGTGCGATACACCGAAGCGTTGCAACATCTTGGCAATAAGTCTGTTGTCAAAATGCTTACCTTCATCACTGATAATTGCTCTCGACATCCCAAACCGTGTAAATATATTTTTCTGCAAGAATCGTTGCACGGTCTTGGAATCGTTGTTGGGAACTGCAGCTGCCTCAACCCATTTAGACACGTAATCAAAGACAAGTAGAATGTAGAGGTTGCCGAATGAAGATGGGAAAGGTCCTATAAAATCGATCCACCATACATAGAACAATTCCACCTCGATGATGTTTTAGAGTGGCATCTCATGTCATCTAGAGATATTGCCGTCCTTTGGCAACAATCACATTGCTTGTAAAACTCTTGGGCATCTTTGTAAAGGGTTGGTTGTTGCGCGTAATAAGTGCTACGCAAATGTGCAAGTATACACGTCACAAGTTATAGTATAAAAGATATCGTCTCCACAGGGATTGGTGCCACTTCAAGGATCTAATCTCTTGCACTGTAAAAAGTAAAAACACAAGTAAAGGATTATCGGAGTTTAACTAATGACTAATCTAGAAAGCAATAAAGTAAAAGTAAAGATGAGTTCAAATGAGAGAGAGATAGGCCAGGTTATCGTGAGTTGAGGTGTGATAGCCGATTGGATCGTTTTGGTAAAAGAGTGCACGGGCAACTCAGTTGCCGTGGCAACTTGCACGACGGGGTTACCTTGGCAACTAATTGATGGTTGCCTGGGCGACTAGTTGGGCAACTACTTGGGCGACTGGGCAGCAACTTCAAGGTTCGGCAGAGCGTTCTTCAATGGTTTCTTCTTATCCCTAAGTCGAAACTCTAGCTACTTGGGCATGCCTTGATAATACATCCCTGCATGAATCAATGGTGAACAACAACCAATCTTGCGCTCTTCTTAGCTGTTGAAATCCTTAACTTATTCCTAAGCCGGATTAATCTTCACCACCATTGGATAAAGATCATATTCATTCGTTTCTTGAATCTAACTCTCCCGATATTAGATAAATGGATGAAATCACGAGATCCTCTCCCAATTCACTCGCAAACAATAATAAGAACCAAGAATGAATAAACCTTGAAATAGAAAAGTGCAAACTCTTATTACCTAAACAAAAACCAAAAGTTTCTCACAACCACAAAACACAATAACCATAGCCAAGTAAATTTAGTTCATGGCTAGGTTCCAAAGAAACACAAGATAAACAATCCCTAGCATGAACCCAATCGAACAAGGAAGAAAAGATGAAGGAGGAGGCTTGTCGAAATCCTCCTTGCCCTTGATGCTTGTCGAAAATTCTCTCCTCTTGCCCTACTTGGACTTGTCGAAATTTCCCTCTTGCTCTCTCTATTCATCTTGTCGAAATCTCCTTGATATTTATAGGGCTAGGCCAAAGTCCTTCTTTGAGGAGGAGTTTGAGTTGGAATTAAATTATCTTTAAAGAATATAATTCTTTATTATAATTTTATTCCTATTAGAACTTCTCCTATCTTCTTGGAATTTAATTCTTCTTTAATCTCTGCATGGCAATCAAATTCCTTTGGGCTTGGGCCTTGCTCCATGTCATCTTGGGCTTGTAAAATCATGAATTTCGACATCCCTATTGCATTTAGTTTTTGTCGACAAATGCCATGGCAACTGGCTTGGCGTCTCCTTCATGTATTACCCTGGCAACTAGCTCGGCATATCCTTCATGCATTGCCCTGGCAACTAGCTCGGCATTGCTTTGGCAAGTGATCCTGCACATACACACACAAAAACATACCAAAGCAACATCTATTTCCACAAAAATCACCAATTTATGTAATCAAACTCAACGATTGAAGGAAACATGGATTAATGCATGAATGGCTAACTATGCAACTAATATGAGCCTAAGTCTAACAATAATATGAGTAAAAAGGGTAAGAAAAATAGTACTTTTGAACACTTATCATTGGCCAATACAAACCGGATTGCAAAACTTTGGCTGCGGTACGTGTTCCTCCAAAATGTCCTCCATAGGGTGAAGAATGGCATTGTCGGAGTACATTTTGATGCTCTTCTTCTGGGACACATCGGCGTATGACATGATCTGCACATTGTTTAAACAAAAGAGGCTCGTCCCAAAAGTAATGCTTAGCATCATGGCGGAACCGCTTCTTCCCTTGGTGAGTAAGGCCATAAGGTAAAATACCACAAACAAGAAAATTAACTAAATCTGCGTACCAGGGTATTGCTGAGGCATGTGCTGTCGTGGCGACTGCTCCAAAGATTGCCAAGGCGTGTGCGCCTAGAGTTGCCGAGGCATACGCGTCCATGGTTGTCGATGCGTGCGTATTAGTGGTTGCCGAGGCGTTCGCGTCTAGAGTTGCTAAGGCGTGCGCGTCAAAAGCTACCGAGGCATGCACGTCAAGAGTTGTTGAAGCGTCGAGGGTTGCCGAGGCATGCACATCCATGGTTACCGAGGCGTGCGCATCAAGAGCTGCTGCAGCATCGAGGGTTGCCGAGGCATGCGCATCCATGGTTGCTGAGGTGTCAGGGTTTGATGAGACGTGCGTATCCATGGTTGTCGAGGCAACTAAAAGTTGCTCATCCGGGAATGTATCACATATCTCTAAATCCGTGTCCTCCTCCCTATTGCGTTCTAAACGTGATAAGTGATTGGCCACTTGATTTTCTGTTCCTTTCATGTCCTTAATTTCAATGTCAAATTCTTGTAAAAGCAATATCCAACGAGGTTTGGCATCCTTTTTAGCAAATAGATACTTAATTCCCGAATGGTCCGTATGAACAATTACCTTTGTACCAATCAAATAGGATCAGAACTTGTCAAATGCGAAAACTACAGCTAGTAACTCTTTCTCCATTGTTGTGTAATTCACTTGAGCACTATTAAGAGTTTTACTAGCGTAGTATATCACATGAAAGGTCTTACCTGTGCGTTGGCCTAGGACTGCTCCTACCGCTAAATCACTTGCATCACACATGAGCTCAAAAGGTATCGTCCAATCTGGTGGAATGATAATGGGTGCCGAGGAAAGCTTTTCCTTTAGGGTTTTGAATGCTTGGGCGCAAGAGTCATCAAAATTGAAGACTTTATCCTATTCAAGCAAATTGCACAAGGGTTTAGTAATTTTAGAAAAATTATGAATGAACCTCTTGTAAAACCCTACATGTCCAAGAAAGCTTTGGTTTCCTTTAACCGAACTTGGTGGGGGTAATCTATCGATCACGTCCACCTTGGATTTGTCTACTTCAATTCCCTTGGATGAAATCTTGTGGTCGAGCACTTTTCCTTCATCTACCATAAAATGGCACTTCTCCCAATTAAGGACTAAATCGGTTTCTTCACATCTTTCCAACACATTCTCTAAATTGCCGAGGCAACTGTCGAAGTCATTACTAAAAACGAAAAAATCATCCATGAAGATCTCAAGGAAGTCTTTGACCATGTCTGAAAAGAGTGCCATCATGCATCTTTAGAAGGTTGCCGGGGCGTTACACAATCCGAACGGCATCATTCGAAAAGCATAAGTATCGTATGGGCATGTGAAGGTTGTCTTTTCTTGATCTTCTGGTGCTATGGCAATTTGATTGTAACCTGAATAACCATCAAGAAAACAATAAAAGGGTTTACCTGTAAGACGGTCAAGCATTTGATCAATAAAGGGTAATGGGAAGTGATCTTTCCTAGTGGCTTTGTTTAGCTTTCGATAATCCATACAAACCATCCAACCGGTCACAGTCCTGGTTGGAATGAGTTCATTGTTTTCATTACTTACCCATGTACTATCAGAGATAGGGTATATAATGCCGGCGTCAAGCCACTTGATGATTTCTTTCATTACAACTCCTTTCATGGCATGATTCAGTCTCCTCTGGGCCTCAATCGAAGGTTTGTGATCATCTTCCAACAAAATCGTGTGCATGCACACTGCCGGGCTAATTCCCTTCAAGTTGGCAATTGTCCACCCTATTGCCTTCTTGTGTAGCATCAACATTTTGATCAGCTTCTTTTCCTGCTCAGGCTGTAACTTAGAGGAAATAATTACAGGCAATGTATTATCAGTTCCCAAGTAGGAATATTTTAGTTGCCCTAGCAATTGTTTCAACTCAAGAATCGGTGGTTGTTCAATGTAGTGCTTTTCGAGTTTACCTTCCTTACCTGAGTAATCCAGTGGTTCAAAGTATGTACCTGGTCGATTGACTAACCAATTTGCCTCTTCTTATTATTCCTCATCGACTGGTTCTTCATACTTCTCAGGTTCCTCTTGATCGACAATGTAGTTGCCGAGGTAACTAAATTCCTCGTCGAAGTTAAACTCTGTCGTGGCATGAAGAAGTTGGCATTGTTCTGGATCATCGGCATGCCTTAGTGTTTGGAACACATTTAGTTTAACTTGTTGGTCATTCACCCTCATGGTGAGTTCTCCCTGTTGCTAGGAAGGGTCTCCCGAGAATGATAGGTGTGTGTTCATCTGCTTCACAATCCAAAACAATAAAGTCAACGGGAAAAATAAATTTATCAACTTTTACCAGTATGTCTTCGATTTTTCCCTCTGGATGCACATAGGATCTGTCGGCTAGCTGTAGCATAACTGTTGTAGGTCTTACCTTTTCGATTCCTAGTTTCTAGAAAACCGATTTAGGCATCAAGTTTATGCTGGCTCTAAGGTCACATAATGCTTTCCCGACATAGTGGTTTCCAATAGAACAAGGTATTGTGAAACTTTCGGGATCCTTCAACTTGGGTGGCATGCGATTGTGCAACATGGCCATGCATCCCTCTATTGTGGCAACTGTTTCAAACTCTCATAGCCTTGTTCTCTTGGACACAATGTCTTTAAGAAACTTGGCATAGTTCGGCATTTGTTCAATTGCTTCAACCAATGGCAAATTGATGTTGACTTGCTTTAGGATATCAAGAAACTTCTTGAGTTGATATTCTTGCTTTTGTCACTTCAACCTCTGTGGGAATGGTGGTAGAAGTCGGATATCTTCGATCCTTTCATTGGTCTGGAACCTGATTGATGGCATTGCTGAGGCAACTGGAGTTGTTGAGGCATTGTCGACTGGGGTTGCCATGGTGTGCCTATCGTTGGTTGCCGAGGAATTCGTATCGCCGATTTCCGAGGCATGCTTATTGCTGGTTGCTGCGGCAATTCATGGTTCAGCATCTGAGGCTTTACCGCTGAGTTTGTCTTGATCTTTTTGTGGAGTTTTGTTTGGTGAGCGAGCTTGAGCCTCTTTAAGTTTTTGGCCACTTGATCGCCTTACATTGCTCATGGCCAGTTCGTCTTGCGACTTCAGTATCGCTAGGTAAACCTCCTTGCGGTCTTGTATTCAGGTTTTGAGCAAATTGTCCGACTTGATTTTCCAATGATTTGATTGCCGCCTCTTGGTTTTGCAATCTCATCTCGTTCCTGTTAATAAAAGCATCAATTCTTTTTATGAAGTTACTATTCTCAACCATATAAGATTCAGTTTTCAACATAAAAGCATTGAGATAATTTTCCAAAGAACTAGATGTTGTCGGTTGTTGCTGCGGCAACTGTTGCCGTGGCATATTCTGCTGGAATCCCGATGCTTGTGTATTCTGTTTGTTATGGTTTAGAGCATTGTTGGGATTACTCCATGAAAAATTTAGGTGCTTCTTCCTAGCTGGATTATATGTATTGGACATCACATTATTGTTCTGATTGTAATTCCCCACATAAAAGCTAGATTCCAGATTCTGCATGCATTCAGAAGAATCATGGTTACCACCACATAACTCACAAAAAGAATCCATTACCTTGACCTCCTGTGTGTTGTTTGATTTTTGCATGTTCTGGACCATCTTAGTTAGAGTGGCCAATTGTGCCAAAATTGAGTCTGATGATCCCAGTTCATGTATTGTGGCTTGGCGTCTAACTCCTCCTCTTCTAGCATATGAGAATTGATAATCATTCTTGGCAAGCCTGTTTAGAATTTGCATTGCTTCCTCCGACGACTTATCTAGTAGTATGCCGTTTGTCGAGGCATCTAGCATCATCCTTGTTGGTGTATTCACAGCGTTGTAAAACATTGTTACATGTGTCCACACTGGAAATCCGTGTAGGGGGCATTTGTGTAGAAGTTCTTTATATCACTCCCAAGCCTCATACATGGATTCATTATCTGCCTGCCGAAAAGAAGTAATTTCGTTACGAAGCTTATCAGTCAAGTTTGTAGGATTAAATCTAGCAAGGAAATCACGACAAAGATCGGTCCAAGATCCTATTGATCCGGTAGGAATACTATTCAACCATGCTTTCACCCTATCCCTCAGTGAATAGGGGAATAATCTTAGTCGTAAAACATCGGGGGTGACTCATTGTATTTTGAATAAATTGCAAATCTCGAGGAAAGATTTAAGATGTTGTTGTGCATATTCATTTGCTGAGCCGCCAAATTGACCAATTGTGTTGATCATATTAAACATCACCGGTTTCAACTCAAAGTGGTCGGCTTCAATTTCAGGTGTGACAACTCCTGGATTAAGTCCATCAAGATCTTCTTCAAGATAGTCTCGAATAGTTTTGTTTCGTGCAAGAATCACTCCTCCTCCTGCTGGAACATCTTGATTCATATTACCATCTTGATTAGCCATTGCTACTCTTAACCTTCGTTTGAGTCTTTGTAAGGTTCCTTCAATTTCTGGATCAAAGGGATATTCTGGTGCAATCGGTCTCGTCCTGGTCATATACCAATGCAAAACCAAAGTTTGTTAACCCTTTGAATCTTAAACAAGAAAAATAAAAAGTGCAAGAAAATAAAAACAAAGTTGCTATTGCCAATCCCCGGCAACGGCGCCAAAAACTTGTTGCGCGTAATAAGTGCTCCGTAATTGTGCAAGTGTACACGTCGCAAGTTATAGTATAAAAGATATCGTCTCCATAGGGATTGGTGCCATTTCTAGAATCTAATCTCTTGCACTGTAAAAAGTAAAAGAACACAAGTAGAAGATTATAAGAGTTTAACTAACTACTAAACTAGAAAGCAAATAAGTAAAAGAAGATGTAATCAAATGAGAGAGAATAGGCCAGGTTATCGTGAGCTGAGGAGTGATAGCCGATTGGATCGTCTTGGTAAAAGAGTGCAAGGGCAACTCAGTTGCCGTGGCAACTTGCACAGCGGGGTTGCCTTGGCAACTAACCGATGGTTGCCTAGGCGACTAGCTGAGCAACTACTTGGGTGTCTGGGCAGCAACTTCAAGGTTCGACAGAGCGTTCTTCAATGGTTTCCTCTTTTCCCTAAGTCAAAACTCTAGCTATTTGTGCATGCCTTGATAATACATTCCTGCGTGAATCAAGGGTGAACAACAACCAATCTTGCGCTCCTCTTAGCCGTTGAAATCCTTAACTTATTCCTAAGCCAGATTGATCTTCACCATCAATAGATTGAATAAAGACCATACTTATTCGTTTCTTGAATCTAACTTTCCCGATATTAGATAAATAGACGAAGTTAGGAGATCCTCTCCCAATTCACTCGCAAACAAGAAGAAAAACCAAGAATGAGTAAACCTTTAATTGAAAGTGCAAACTCTTATTACCTAAACAAAATCCAATTGTTTCTCACAACCACAAAACACAATAACCTTAGTCAAATAGATTTAGTTCATGGCTAGGTTCTAAAGAAACACAAGATAAAGAATTCCTAGCATAAACCTAATTGAGCAAGAAAGAAAAAAAGATGAAGAATGGATGGAGCTTTGTTGAAATCTCCCTTGCCCTTGATCTTGTCGAAAATTCTCTCCTCTCTCTCCCTTTGGAGTTGACGGCATGGCCTTCAATTTATAGGGCTAGGTCAAAGTCTTTTTTGAGGAGGAAGTTAAGTTGGAATTAAATTATCTTTAAAGAATATAATTCTTTATTATATTTAAATTCCTTCTAGAACTTCTCCTATCTTCTTGGGATTTAATTTCTCTTTAACCTCTTCATGGAAATCAAACTTCTTTGGGATTTAACTTTGCTCCACGTCATCTTGGGCTTATCTAGTCATCAATTTCAACTACCACATCATCTTATTCCTTGTCGAAAATTGTCCTGGCAACTAGCTCGGCATCTCCTTCATGCATTGCCCTGGCAACTGGTTCTAGCCTTGCTTTGGCAAGTGATTCTGCACATACACACAAAACACACCAAAGCAACATCTTTTCCCACAAAAACCACCAAGTTATGTAATCAAGCTCAATGATGGAAAGAAACATGAATTAATGCATGAATGACTAATTATGCAACTAATATGAGCCTAAGTCTAACAATAATATGAGTAAAAAGGGTAAGAAAAATAGTACTTTTGAACACTTATCACTTAACAATTTTTGCTTCATCCATGGTCATTTCTTCTTGTGATCGAGTAAGCTAGGGAAGAAGGTGATTATAGTCCCCTTATCTTTTAATTTAATCCCTAAATTGAGTAAGTAAGTGGTCTATTCGAATGGTCCAAGTAATGTATAATTGTGTATTTGTAATTTTGTATAATAGCTAAGTTGATGTCTTGATGGTATATGTTTTTACATGTAAAATTCTGGACTGTTTTGAGTCTATTAGAACCATGTTAAAATGTTTGATTCATACTTGTTTAATATATGAATTCTGGACAGATTTGTAAGCCTAATAAACATATTAAAATGTTTGATTCATGAATGTTTATATATGTAAAATTAGGGCAGACTTGTATGCATGAGAAGTATGTTAGATTAACATATTAGAACTACCATCTAGGTGAATAATGAAACTAGAATCAAGCCTAGTGAAATCTACCCAGAAAACTCTGTTTTCTGTAGCAACTTTGAAAATTCACTATAAATTGTATGAATTGAATTAAGGGCTGAAATTTATATGAATGAACCTTAATATGTCTATTTTCATTAGAAACGAACGAAATGGAATTCTTGATTGTAAAATGGATTTTAGAAGTGAAAATCTAGGGACAATGCAAACTGTCCACTAATGCAATTGGTATGTCTTTAAGCTAAAAAATGTATTAATTGGTAAAGAACTAAAATACAAGGCTTATATGGTTAGAAAGAAAATTAAGTTAGCTTTTCAACGGTGTATACTAATTCAAACTCTGACGTAAGAAATGAATGTTCAGCATGTTTAAGTAAATAGTGCGCAAGCTGCCTGGCAGCAGCAGTCTAGGTATTATGGACAGCATTGTAAACTGTTTTGTAAACAGTTTGGACAGTTGGTTAATGCCCTGCTTCTACCCAAATTAGAATGTACATATGTAAGCATACTGTTTGATTATTGAACATGTGTATTGGGACAGTTTCAATGTATGGAAACAATTATAAAGCAGGCTGTCTAAATGATGTCAAATGTATGCTAGAGTGTGTATGAAATCATGCATTGTTTAAATTGGTTACTGACTTTGAATCTACAGTCTTGTGTGCAATGTTAGAGCAAGGAGTGGCCAAGCTAGTGGCAAACACAGAGGAGTTTGGATCCAAGACTAGCTAAGCTAAGAGTATTGTGTGTTTAGTTTTGGTAGGGTTAGGACTTAGGTCCTAAATAAAATTTACATGTCTATTTTCTTGCTATTGATATGCCATGATAATGAGCTTTATTAAACATAAATATGAATTAAAAGGGAAGATTGGACTAAGCTGAAATTTGTGATTAAGTAATAGCATGGAAATAGATAAGTTAAATTATTTAGAAAGAAATGTGTAAACATTGTGTGATTCCATGCCTTGAATGATTTCATTCGAATTGCTTGCTTGAGTTACACTATGGATGTAAATGCTTGATTTCGTGTTCTTGATTGTGCCTCTTCGAGTAGTGGCATGTATGTATTATAATGATATATGATGCTAGATCCTTTTATCATGAATGCAATTCACTCGAATACTTACTACTTGAAATGCTTGAAATACTTGCTATTTGAAAAGGTTGTCACTTGAAATGCTTGAATCCTTGTACTTGAAATGTGATCTAATTGAAATACTTGAATTCTTGTACTTGAAATGCAATTTAATTGAAATGCTTGAATCCTTGTACTTGAAACGTGACCTATTCGAAATGCTTGATTCCGTGTCTTGGATGCATTCATTCGAATTTCTTGCTTAGAATTGCTCGTATGATATAAATACTTGTAAAAGTGATATAAACCATGAATATAAAGACATAACTAGATGCCTAAAAATGGCATATAATTTGAATTGCTTACTTGAGTAACAAGTAAACTTGTGAAATGAAGAGCTAAGGCTCAACTAGCCTAAGGGCTAAGCTTGATCTTAAAATTCTTGTTTGAATATAATCCTTGAACATGAATTGTCTTGCCTTGAACATGAATTTTCTTGCCTTGAACATGAATTGTCTTACCCTGAATATGAATTGTCTTGCCTCGAACATGAAACACTTGAAAACGTGAAAGGTAATTGAAGAGCTAATGCTCAATTGGCCTAAGGGCTAAAGCATAATATTGCTATACTTTGCTTGAATTGATTCTTGAATAATACATGATCATGAACTTGAAAAGCTTGATAATTCTTGAATAAATGAAGTGTAATTAAACAACATTGGTTGCTAGTTGAATAGGTAGAAGGGCATGCCTCAGAGTCTAGAGCTCATTGTGTCAGGGTGGACTACTGTCCAGGGATAAAGCCCCTAATTGGCGATAGTAGGAGGGTTAACCAGTACTACGATACATCTTGTGGTGACAATTGGTTGGAGACTCGATTACCTAGACAAACTATGAACCAAGGATTGTGTTAAAAGATAATAAATGAGCTAATATAACCTCGAATACTTGGATTACCTGACATGTAAACTTGAATACTTGAATTAATTGACATGTACGCTTGAATACTTGAAATTACTACTTGAATTACTTGACATGTATTCTTGAAATGACAAACATGTAAACATGAACTGTTTGTTACTTGACTTGTATACTTGAACTTCTTGCTACATGATTATTACTTGAAATAGATCTTGATCTTACTTGAATTAATGAGTACTATTTGTAAACTTGTCTTGAATGAAAAGCTTGAAATGCATTATGATTATACTTGACTTGATAAAAATGTGTATTGCTTGAGTGTTGCTGCCATGTACACCGTATACATGAATATATGGACTGTTTTATATGATTAACATGTAAAATATGAGTGTTGCTACCATATATATACCTTGTACATGAAAATATGAGCTCTCTTGAAATGTTAAAATGTATAAGAATACTATATGGACTGTTTTGTCAATGTGTGATCAAATTATGAGCTGTCTTGAAATGTTAAAATGTATAAACATGTAAAATGGACAGATTTGAATAAATTAGAGTTCATCATGGACTGTTTTGCTTGTATATGTGTATATATGTATTTAATGAAATCTACATACCTTGCTGCCATGTATTCCTTACCTGTGATTAAAATGGATTGTTTAAGTATGCTAACGGAACATACATACCTTACTGCCATGCTAGGTAACAATAGGTGTAAAATGAGGCTGTTTTACATGTATGAGTGCATATTGTAAATGTTGCCATGCTAGGTGACAATAGGTGTAAAATGAGGTTATTTACATGTATGAGTGTATGATTGTAAATGCTACCATGCTAGGTGACAATAGGTGTAAAATGAGGTTGTTTTACATATATGAGTGTATGATTGTAAATGCTGCCATGTTAGGTTACAATATGTGTAAAATGGGGCTATTTTACATGTGTGAAGAAAATATGAATTCTTTTCTTACTTGAATGAATGGGTATTACTTGTAAACATAACTTGAATGACAAGCTTGAAAAGAAAAATGGTTATACTTGACTTGAGATGAATGTATATTTCCTGAATATGTACTTGACTTGAATTGAAATGTGTATATTGCTTGTTATGCTTGATAATTGATTACTTGAAAATTGCTTGGTATGCTTGAATACCACTCGAATGACTCGATAACATGCTTCTTGATAATTGCTTGTTTTATTACTCGAAATGCTTGTAAACCTTATCTAGGGTCAAACTCCATTTAAATGGAACTTGGAAAAATAATTGGTTAGAATTAGGGCTACCTCACTAAGTGCATTTTTGTACTTATCACTCTTGTCTCCATTCTTCCCACCCTACAAGGTAAAGGATTCGATTGTTTGCTTGATCCTGAAGTCAGATTCCTTGAGTTTGAAGTAAGGCACAAGTAAAAGCACAAGTATGAATCCATACTTGTTTGTAATTCTCCTAGTTGGTGGCACCTAGATTTGTATATAGTTAAGCTAGGCCATGCATTTGATATTTTGAAAGCTTGTATATGATTATGAATTTGGCCTCTAATGAGCGAAGGCTTGATTGCTTAAATTTGAAGTATGTAATGACCTAATTTTCTTGTGAATAGAATAGTAAGCTGCGCATATAGGAACTCTGAGATTAAGTGAACACTTGCTAGCCATTGTATGCTATTCTAATGTCACATGTTCATGGGTAGGTAGTAGTTAACTTTGAATGACAATTGGAAGTAATCAATCAAAGTAAAGACCTATAATGAATAAGGAACTTGCTTATGCTTATATGATTAAATATGAGGTCTAGGTGGTAATTTATCAAGAATGATAAACATGTTATACTTGGTTGAGATTGGATTGAATGTATATACATAAAAGCATGACTAGTTAAACCTGCATGAAACATTTACATGACTTGAAAGTAATGAGATTGGGTACAAAAGAATATGTTATTGTCTAAGTATGATATCCGAATGCTATGCATGGTCACCTGTTTAAATAGTGGACATCTTTAAATGTAGAATTGCAAATGTATAACCAAGTTGTAATCTAGGGCGAATAAAATACATATGCTTGTTGTATGATAATATATGAACGTTTAAATGCCTTGTTAGTCATTCAACTCATCTAATAGGGATGAGTTCTTGAAAAGTTTTAAACTATTCGTGTTTCCATTGTTCCCCGTAATGCTCCTCAGCCGATTTACTACTAAACCTGGGTAGGGGTGTTACAAGAGTGACCTTGAATCAAATTCAGAGATCAACTTCAGAAATGTGACTCTCTTCTACTTTATTTAGACCAATGGGAAGACATTAATGAGTGTGCAGAAATAACGAAAAAATCCCAAATACAAAATTTAAGTGAATTACCTCTCAAGCATTGTTGTCTTTGAATGAAGTGATAATCCAAAACATCTTCCACCTGAAGATGGCTTTTCTTCAAAGATATCCAAGTATGGGAGGACAGTTGGCATTCCTTAATCTCCCTTCACAAAGAAAGAAAATAAGAAAAGTATCATTCGTTGTCCCCTTTGAGCCTGATGATTTTCTTCGGATTCAACCCAAACCAAGGATCACCCCTACACTAGGGGCAAAGAGGATGAAAGTTTGTTTGCAAGTGAAAAGTATTCGGTTTTGATCATGCTATGATAGTAATGCCTTGTGAGTAAGGGGAAAAATAAATAAAAGTGAATACATCAGGTATACAAGCTAGAAGGGTAAGACGAATGAAGAAGAATATTCTAAGTAAAAAAATAGTGGAAAGGTTGTGTTCAAAAAGTCAACTGAATCAAGCTGAAGCAAAGAAAGTACTAAAGTTGAAAAGTGCAAAAGAAAAGAAATACATATATGTGAGATCTTTCATTCAAATGAGTCTTTATCTAAAGGAGCAGCGGAAGATTGATTTCAAGGAAAGAAAATGAATTCCAGGGTGAAAACCCAGAAATGAGCAGTCTAGAATGATCTATAAAAAATAAGAAGAAGGAAAAAGAGCATTTCATAGAAACATATTCAGATCAAGGAGTGCAAAAATAATATTTCACTTGGAAGAAATGATCCTTGGTTTCATTAACCTTAAGCATTTATTTGAGCCTATATATCATTTCTTTGGCAGCCGTGAGCCATAGCCTATATTACAAGCCTCAAAAGACCATTTTGGCCATATAAGGGTATTGGAGCAAGTTGAGTATGCCTTCAGAATAAGTCCCGCTTATCAGGGTTACCCTTTCTTCAAGGACTTCCAAACTTCTAATGCTTGATTGAGATCAGAAAAAAGGGAAGGATTGGGGCATGGTGAGCTAGTGAGATAAAGAGTGCCACCTTAAATGGGATAGAATTAGGTATACGGGAAATGTTTCTCCCAGAAGTATAATAATTCAAAAGGGGTCACATTGGGGTTGATCTTTGCAATTTGGTTCAAAGGCTCTGTTGCACTTGATATTTAGGGGGCATAATCTTGAATTTTTTTCTCATGTTTGCCATGACTTATCAAATTATTCCAATTTCTGAAATCTAGTAAAATAATATTATGAGCCATTCACTTATCTTTTCAACAACCATCTTGCAGATAAATTGATTAGATACAAGAAAAGCAAAGGATTTCGTGGGTGTTACTATGATGTACTAATCCTTTAAGTGTAAGCAGAATATGAGGTGGCCTCGATACTTGTTTAATGATGGAAAGTATGACAAGGAAAATACACAATTTCGAGTGCTAGTAACATTCAAACAAAGCTGCAAGAAAGTGACACAAGTAATTTTGGGGCAACGAGAGAGAGCATGGCTATCTTTTGGGAGCAAAAATGCAGCCAAATTAATACATTGAAGGTTGTTGCTATTCAAAGTAAGAAAGCGAGGCGAATGTGAGCAAAGATAGTAGTTAAAGTCAAGCCGGAGTGGGGCAATGCTGCAAAAGGACTTTATAGAACATCACATGCCGAAAAACATGATCTGCAAGCTAAAACAATAGTGAATCATTATCTCTTTTAAAGCTATGAGAAAGAATTTTTTCAAAGAAGCTGAATGAAGATATAGTAAGAACGACTTTCTAAGAGAAGAGTGATCCTTAGTATTCAAATTGTGACAAATGCATGGTCAGATGCGACAAAAAGGGTCTATGTGCTTGATCCATGAAGGCAAGGAAAGCTCTATCAAAATGAACAAAAGAAAACATTGTTCCAAAAAAGAGAAAAAAAGAAAAAGAAAAGGAGAAAATCGAGGTGAAAACCTGAAAGGGCACCGAGAGAAAAAGGAAAAAACAACTAAAGTGAAAACTTGTAAAGGTGCTTTAGAGCAAAAAATGCAGAGATCTTGAAGATTGAACCTAAGTCTGAGATGGGTTATGCTGTCAGTAGAATAAATTTTAATGAAAGATGAATCGAAGAAATTTGGAGCTCCTTGAAGATGAAAGTTTACCCAAGTGGTCCTCAATTAACAATATTCATGCATCATATAATTAGGCATCTATAAGTAGGAGCATACTAATCCATACATTCAAAGCATTTTTGCATATCTCGGTAGGAATCTGCAGATTCAATCAAGGAAAAAACAAGAATCAATTTATAGCTTCGAGTTTTGAAAAAGTAGATCCAAACGAGAACGAGCAGAGATCTCAAAGAAAAGATCCAGTTAAGAATAAATAAAGATCTTGAAGAGGAAGATCCAGCAAGGAATAAACATAAATTTTGAAGAAAATCTGACAAAGAGTGAGCATAGATCTTAGAGAAATAGATCTAGCAAAGGTTCCAGCTGTGTTTGTGAGAAAGCAAATATATTAATTCATGATTTTCTATTTGCAGATACTGATCTCAGGATATTCCGATTACAGAAGCGGATTTCTCTAAAATATTTTGTTTACAGAGGCGGATCTCAAGATATTTTGTTTGTAGAGACGAATTTCAACGAATGTTCTGCTTACAGAGGTGGATTTCAGCTAGACATTCTATTGTAGAGACAAATTTCAGCAAGAGGCTTCATTTGCAGAAGCGGAATTCAACAAGTATTTCGCTTACAGAGGTTGATTTCAGGACGACATTTTGTTTATAAAGGCATATTTCAGCAATAAAATCCGTTTGCAGAGAAAAATTTCAACAAATATTCCATTTATAGAAGTAGATTTCAGTAAGACATGCCATTTGTAGAGCGATATTTAAGAAGATGTTAAGGGTAGATTTTAGCAAAAGCTCTGATTGTTTGCATAGGAAAGGAAATGCATTACGACCCTAAATTCTTTGGGTCATCAGTAAGTCATGTAGGCATGATGTTAAGACCTTTGGGTTGACACTTCAAAAATGATGAGAACTTTTCAAGGGTTGTCAAAATAAGATAGTGGGGCATGTTATCGGAAGACATCAAGCTTTTTGGGTTGACCGTCCAAAAAAAGGAAAAATGAAAAGAAAAAATGAAAAAAGGAGAAAAGAGAAAAAAATAGGACAAAAAAAGAAAAAAAGAGAAAGAGAAAGAAAAGAAAAACAATAACAAAAACAAAAAAAAGGAAAAAGAAAAAGAAAAAGCTATGCTACTTGATCGAAAGGTTAGATAGATCAACAACGAGCGGATAAGGAAGATGTTCGGTTTAATCAGTCACATGCGTTCCAAGCACAGAAGGAATTGATCAGGAGAGAAAGAGAAACAAGAGATGATATCCCTATATGAGCTTCAGATAGAAAGATCAAGACTCCTTAGATAGAAAAACAACGGAATTAAAGAACTCAGTGCTTCAAGTGAGAAATTGAGAACATTTCTATTATTTTAGATTGAGTTTAAATTAATTGATTATGTTTCTTTTTTGCAAGATTAATTGTTCCCTAGAGGAGAAGAGAATCAACATTTCTAGAATCCAGAGTTCACAATGAGAAGAGCTCAATCACCAAAAATTCAGAGTTCAATAATAAGAAAAACTCGCTAAGAAGGATTGAAGAGCTCCTAATGAGAAGAGTTTGTTTGCTGAGGAATGAGGAGAGTTCCTAATGAGAAGGGCTCACTTGTTCGTACCTTTATAGAGAGGTGGACCAAAAAATTGAAAGAACCCATAATGAGAAGAGTTCGCTCAACAAAGAATATAGAACTCATAATGAGAAGAGTTCACTGCAAAAAATAAAGAGTTCCAAATGAGAAAAACTCACTTAGCAAAGAATCAAGAGCTCTTAATGAGAAGAGTTCACCATAGAGTTCCAAATGAGAAGAATTCGCCCAGCAATGAACGAATAATTCATAATGAGAAGAGTTCGTCCAGCAAAAAAATGAAGAAATCATAATGAGAAGAGTTCATCTTTTTGAAAGAATGAGAAGTTCCTAATGAGAAGAACTTGCTTATTCAATGCCTTTACAGAGAGGCAGAACAAAGGTTTCAAGAAGAACGAGGAGTTCTTAAAGAGAATAGCACACTTTTTTGATACCTTTGTAGAGAGGTAGATCGGCAGGACTAAGAGGAATGAATGGGTTCATAATGAGAAGAACTAGTTCATATTTCACGGTTAGCCATGACAAAAGAATAAGGAGTTCATAATGAGAAGAGCTCACTTGTTCGACATCTTTTGCAGAGAGATGTATTGTTTCGCAGAGGGATGAAGAAATTCATAATAAGAAGAACAACTTCAAACATTAAAAGATGAAGAATGTCAAGAGCAATTTCAAACCTTGGAAGATGAAGAATCTCATAATAAGAAGAACAACATCAGACCCCACAATTTGGCAGAAGGTTAAAGAATTTTGAAATGAGAAAAACAACTTCAAGCTTCGGTAGTTTAAGAGGATGGCCAGTGGATTCGGAAAAAAATCATGTCTTTTCAGTATTTGCCCACTTCCTATTCCACAACAATGAGAAAAGAGGGACAGCTGTAAGACCTGAATTTTATCTGGGTAATATATATATATATATATACACAATATTCTCTTAGTAAATAAAAAAAATAAATAAAATAAAACCTAATAATAATAGAAATAGCCTATAAATAGTCCATTATATTCATAAAATGTCCAAGTTATATATAAAAACACCCAAAGCCCAAAATTCAATTCCCAAGCCCATATTACATTTGTTTCCAGCTTTTAACAACCCATTTTTCGGATAAGTAATAACCCAACAAGCACAAAATTTGAGTTTCCCGCCTAAAACTTGCCACATGGTAGTCTCTCATTCAGCCAGAGGAAAATCACTCGGATTTGTGTTTCTTTAAACATAGCTAGCTTAATGACGTCAGCTATGTGATGTCATCCATTGCATCACACCCCACACACCTATAAAAGGAGAGAGAGAGTTTTCAATTGAATGAATGGCTAATAATAAGAGCTAATAAATAATAATAATAATAAATAAATAAATAATAAAAATATGAGAGAGAGAAGTTACCTCTCTCGATAATTGAACAATTAGGGGAAGCTACACTATCGTCGAGAAATTGCGCCATCACCGGGAAAGTCACACAGTCATTCGAAAAGATGGCAGAACCAGTATGGCCGCCGTATTGGAGGTAAAATCCTCTTCATTTCTTTAAACTCCTACAAAAATAGACAAATATTAGTCTGAAATAAAGAAAATAGAAATGGAATGATGAGGTAGGTTCTATCTCGTGGTAGCTAGAATGATTTCGGTCAGAGTTGAAGAGAGTATGGGCTAGGGTAATTAGGATTTAGTCCAGGTCAGGGAAGAATGGGAGGTTCTATTGAACTAGGAGTATATCTAGGCATTTAAGAGAGAAAAATGAAATTTTTAGGTTTTTTTAGGTTCGAACGGCGGTGGAGCACGGTGGCCAAAAATCATTACACGACGGCGGCCAGAGAAGAGTGGTGACTAGTGAACGGCCAAGGGTGGCCGGAACGTTTGGTGTTCTTCAAGTTATTGAAGAACTTTGAAGAACACCATTCAAAAACATAAGTTTTTGATCCATTTGGTTTGAAGATTCTGGGCATGGGGTGTTTTTTGAGAGAGGAAAAGAGAACTCGGGTATAGAGAGAGAGAGAGAGCAAAATCCAAAAAATGGAAAAAAGGAAAAGAAAGGTGATGAATGCGCCTTTAATTAGGTGATGGGGTTCGGGCCTAGAGGCCCGCGAACCCCCGTGCTCGGCCTGCGCACCCCCAAAGCAGTTCGCGCCATTCTTCCTTCAACTATGTAATCTGGCACTTCATTTTCAATAAAGTTCAATTTGGTCATGATTAGTTAATTTGCAAGCTCAATTTCCTTTCAGTTTAGTCCTAAATTCTTGTAATAATTTAACTTTAATTGTTTAAATTATATGATTGAATGCATTTTTAATATAGTGCATAATAGTTTGTACATTAGACAATTTAATCACTTTGTTTTAAAATAATTGTTAGAGCCTTAGATTTTAGGTTCTTTAATTAGGATTTAATTAATTAATTAGGAAGATCATTGTAGCAATTTAATGTATATTAAGTGAAAACTTTGGGGCTCAAATTTGGATGGTGTTCCACTTTCTTGCAATGGGATGTTATCTCAAAATTGGCCATAAAGAGGTACATTTAATATACATTATAACCTAGAATTAAATAAATGACCTAGTTAATTAAATAGAGCTTTAATTATGGTTATTGCTTTAAATAATTAAAATTACATTAAATTAGTGAATATTATATAAAATTTAGGGGTTCTTAGATGGATGGTATTCAAGCAATTGGCATTGTCTCATAAAGGCCTTTAAATTTAATAATATTCATAGTCTAAAATAACTTAATTAATTAAAGCATTTTTAAGTTAGAACTTAAAATAAGCAAGACAATAATGAATCATGCATTTAAAATCTTTTATGTTGAAAATACATTTTTAATGAATATGAATGGGGGTGCTTCGTAACTGGGCGCTTTTAATCCCATATTCGGTTTAAAAATATATTTTCTTATAAAAGGATATCTCTATTTGGAATTAAAATCCTGTTAATAATTATCATTAAATTAAATTCAAATTATTATTCAAGATGCCAAAATGCCACGTAAAATTAAAAGGTACTGATAACGGGCGTTTGTGGGGGTGTTAATCATTCCCCATACGTAACCGACTCCCGAACCCAACTTTAAAGAAATGAATCTCTGGTTTGTTTTATGGTGTCCAGTCTACCTCGAAATGATCGGTGGTGACTCTAAATTGATTTTCAAGATCAAATAAAAGGAAAAGAATGATTTTATGGCTAATAAAATAGGAAAATTCAATTCGACATAAAATCATGATTTTCAAAATAAAATGAATAAGAAAAGGTAAAAAACCTAATTTCACAAAGATCAATCGTCAGGCTATTTTTACACCTGGTTAAAAAATGGTCGCGACAACATCATTCAAAAGTTTAACTTGAGGTAAACATTCATATCATGCTCAATATGACAAAGATTGCCTCAAAAATTCACCATCTCTTAACCCTAAAAATTGGGATGGTAGGAACTAGAATAGAAGCAATTTGAGCTCAAAACTTACCCATAAAATTTAAAGAGTTGACTTGAAGATATCATAGAACCGATCTTTTCTCCTAATGTCCCAAATCAAGCTTATCAATGACTTTCCCCTTCACTTCGGTGCAAGCAAAGAGAATGAAAAAGATATGCTTTTACCATTTCTTTCCTATTTTCACGCAAACCGACACTACCCATTGTTCTCTTATTTGTCTCCTTTTAATTAAAAGATGATGAATAATCATTCATTGGAAGACAACAATTAGCTACATGTATAAAATCACGCATGAAGGAACATTAACCATGTAAGTCATGGCCTTTCAAACATTATTCAATTCAGCCCGTTAAGGAAAAGTTTTAAACTTTTCATTTTGATCCTAATTTATGAAATTCTAAACAAATATTTTGAATTCTCACACAATCCTTATCATCCAACCTATCAAAAAGGTTCTATTTGTTACAACATTACTAACTAATTATTACCCCGATTCTAGGGGTGTCCTTAAGAACTTTTATCTATAAATTTCATAACTTATAACCCAGTTTTAGGGGTATTACAATCTCGAAACCTTAAAGCTCGATGCTCTCTTAGGGTCTCTCCTTACTCATGAGCTTTTGAAGAAAGAAATAGAAGAGGAGAAGAGGAAGGAAGTAGAGAAGAAGAAGATGGGAATTGCTCTCAAAGCTTTACAAGAAGAGAGCGATTCAAGTGAGGAAGAAGATGAAGAAATGGCAATGCTTGCCAAGAGATTCACAAGGTTCATGAAATCCAACCATGGAAGGAAGTTCTAATGAAAGGAGGGTTTCAAGAACAAGTATAAGGAGGAAGAGAAGGAAAAAATTGTTAGCTATGAGTGCAAAGAGCTAGAAGAGATCAATTTTGATTGTCCCCAACTAAAGAAGAAGAAGCTCAAGGTACATGTAGCTACTAGGAGTGATGAGAACTCGTCCGATGAGGAGGAGCAAGAAGTAGCTAAACTTTGTCTTATGGAATTGGAGGAAGATCCTAAGGTAACCTCAAACTCATCTAATTTTGATTTTACTTTTGATGAGCTTCAAGAAGCTTACGATGAGTTGTAAGAGGTTTATGGTAAATTGTTTTTTAAATATAAAGAATCACTTTTAAAAAACAAGAAAATTATTTCTGATTTGAAAAACCAAAATGATTCTTTATCCAAAACCAATGTGGAGCTTGAAAGAAAGGTTGTGGACGTGAAAGCAAAACAAAAAGATTTTGAAAAGAAAAACTAAGACTTACATAACCTACTTTCAAGAGTCCATGATGATCACCAAACGGAAGTAGGTGATCTTAAAGATTCCTTGAACAAGGTTGTGAAACCTCATTTTGATGGATACAAACATAGAGGCTTCTAAAGGCCCTCTAACAGTAAGAGAGTTAGGAGTATTTGGGTTCCTAAGGAACTTGTTACTTTTAACAATGTTGATGCCATTGCTTATTGGATTCCCAAGGGAACCAAGATTTTGTGAGCTAATACTTATGGACCCATGTAATATCCCAAAAATTTGGTTAGTGACCAAAATGAAAATTTTGAAAGTTTATGGCTTAAAGTGTAAACTTTGGAAAAGTTTAGGGACCAAATTGTAATTTTCAAAAGTTATGTATTTTAACCCCGCAAATGAATAGTTTACCCCCAAGAATGATGTTTTCATGTTACCTGGATTTTTCGTACGGAGTTTGTATTATTGGCTATAAAGCGATAAAGTTCGGAAGAACATTCGGATAATCAGATCGAATGGAATATCTAGAATATTTTGAATGATGATAAGCCAAGGTTGAATTTGTCATTTTACATGTCTAATATATTTTCTTTGTGTTGTAAGAATATGAACCCTTGGATTTAAGTTGATTTTCCATGCTATGTATGAGCCGTTGGATGAAAAATGGCAAGATAGTAATTTTGGAAAATCAAAAGGGCAAAGTTGGTAAACTACTAATTCAAGACTAAATTTAGGTCATTGGATGAAGGATGATGATATGAGGATTATTATAGAAATATAGAATTTTTGGAATAGATCTGATAGCTCGGTAAAGGTAAAATCGTAGTAGAAGTATTTTGAGAATATCAGGAAATCGGATTGAATTAAAATTTCAAAGGCTGTTCTATAATCCATGGAAAATCATAAAATGATATTTATGGAATGGTGGCCGGTTGAGGAGGAACTAATTTAGTTAGATTTTAATGGAATGGCAATTATAAAACAAACTAGTAAATAAAGACTAGTTGGAGGGCAAATTAGTTATTTGGCAGGGTTGGCAATTTTGAAATATTTGAAGTTACAATGGCTATTTTTGGAAGAAGAAATTTGAATTTTAAAATCTTGGCCTTTGATTGATGATAAAATCAATCTCAACCGTTGGATAAAATGGCACTTTTGTAATTTCCCTATTTGAATAAATTTAAAATCCATTTATATAATACAAGTGGAATAATTGGAGGAATTCAAAATTAAAGACAAAAAGATGAAGCTTTCTTCATCTTGCAACTTTTGAAAATATGGGGAAAAGGGAGAAAATTTTCCAAGCATGATTCAAGCCCCGAAACTCGATTTTCAGGTAATCTTTCGAACTGCAAAGTTGTTATACTCTTCAAGCTCTATATTTTGATGTAACTAATTCATGAAATACATGCTTGATTGATGAAAATTTTATATGAGAAGGAAATTAGTGTTTATGAACAAAATTGGGAGTTTTGAGATTTTATGATTCCATGGTTTAATTTAAGATGGATTCAAGCTTATATGATGTTAAAATCATGTTATTGAGTTAGTATTTAAACCCTACATATTTTGGTTAGTATGGAGAAGATTAGGGGTTTATGGATTTAAGTCTATCTTAGGGTTTGTGATGTTGGATTAATAACCTAGTAAGCTTAATTTGTTCATTGGAAGTAAAACCCTAAGTTAAATATATGTAGGGATCAATTCGACAAGCTTCAAAGTTAAGGAACCGAATTTGAATATTATGAATTTGGAGTTTATTTATGTAATTAATGATGTTGGAGATGTGAAATCGATGTTAAAATGCTAAAACGATGTTGAATTGAATTTGGGACCATTTTGACAAATTGTCAAAATCAAGTGACCAAATAGGAAATGAATTATTGGATGGGGATTAAATCTTATTTTTAGTTAAAATAATAGAATTAAGGTAGTAGTTTTGATTTGAGGGCTAAATTGCAAAGTTAAGAAGTTTAAATTCTTACCTTTGCATTTTAGTGACTAGTTTGGGCAAAGAAAGAAAATTAGAGGGAATTATTTTGAATAATTATTTGATGAAGAAGATGATGAATTGGTGGTTTAAAGCAAGTGATAAGACTAAATTGAAAACTAGAAAAATGTGAAGAAGTTAGTAGAAATTAGAAGTTTATTATGGGAAACTATGTAGAATATTGAATTTTGGTAGTGACTTCGAAAATTCACCATAAATACTAAAAAATGGTTAGATGATGAATTTTATGAAATTGTAAAGATGTGTTCGTCTAGTTTTTCCTCCAACAAACAAAAACTGATTTCGAGTTCTGAGTTAAAAGATATGAATTTTTAATCGAATGAAGGTCAGAAAATTTACAGAGCAGTTTCAATCAAGACAGCTTCTGTGACGTGAGTTTGAAGAATTTTCATATTTTTGTAGCTTTTATTAATTTATGTGGATTATACCTTTAGAACATTTATTGAATCTAGTTTCTCCAATATAAAAGAAATTAAGATCCGGTGTGTATTCTGCCCTGTACAAGTAAATCTTTGAAGGTAGCGCAAGCTGTCAGAAAATGGAATTTGAAACATTTCTTATTTAAATTGTTAGTTAGCAAGCTTGAAAGAGTTATTGGAAGTTCAAATTGGTCACTAGGGACCATAATGAGTTTTTGAACAATACAAGAAAGAAAAGAAAAATATTTGGAAATTTTATATTCGAATGATTATTATTAGACAGTGGGTTTAAGGTATTGTTAGATTTGATTCTAACAAATATTTTATCTTATTCATGTGATTAATGAAATCAAGGCTGAATCAAAGAAGGTTCGAGGTTCTATAAAGGAAATGATAGAGTAGAATTTAGTGAGGCATGCTAATAAATGACACAGATGAGTGCAAGGCATAATAACATGATACATGGATGTCTTATACATCATTGGGAAGACTTGCGATAAGTCTACCTGGATTATATATTGGCATGATATTTATGTCATTGATCATATATTTGACATATTTTAAATATGTCAAAAGTGAATATTAATGCATGGATCACTAGTTATATATAATGGTATACTATGAATGTTATTTCGTGTATGAACAACCCAATGTTCAATTATATTGATATACATTGCCATGGATAAAATAAATACGAGAATTATGCCCAAATAAGTCATTGAGGGACAGGGTATAGTTGGCATGCCATAGAGTCCAGCAGCACACTGCATAACCGGGATAGCACTATAGTGTATATAAAGGACACTTAGTGTATGGTAAGCACAACCTTATAAAAATGCGGGTATTATGGTAAGCACAGCTTTATGAAGGTATTATGGTAAGCACAACTTTATAAATGCGCGGGGAACACTTCGGTGCATAATTGACTCGCGTACCCAAGGTCCTCAAGGTTTATTTTGGGTTATAAATAAAGGGATAATAAATGGTAAACAGGTTAGAGAGTATATGAACTCTCAGGACATATGGCAAGTATATCAGTAAGAAATTTATATCTGGTTTATATTATGTTGATATATGATTAGTATGATGGTATACTTATCTAGTGATCATGATGCAATTATGCATATATGGCATATTATGATAACCGGGCAAGCATGAAAATCTTATGACATTGGCATATAGTAAATAATTACTAATAAAATGTAAAAATTGATGCATTGGCATATATCATGCTATATAAATGTAGCTATGAAGTTGAATAAAGTTTAAATTATTGTTATTAACTTCCTTATTTGCCTCACTAAGTTCGTACTTAGCGTGTGTTTGATTGTACACACGTAGGTAAATCAAGATGAGAAGCAGAAAAGCATTGCATCAATATTGGAAAGCTCAACAGGTAATCACAGTAATGACATCCTAATTAAGGTTTGATTATTATAGTGGCATGTATACTTGCTAAACCTATTTGAGTGTGATTGACCTTTAAAGTTCGTTATGGTTTCAAGATAATTGGCGTTTCTAGAAAGATTCAAGGTTAAGAATAACCCTAAGTGATGAGTTACACGCTACGATAATTGATTTAGGATTTGAAACTCGAGTAAATAATTTAAGTCAATTTTTAATAAAGTTAAGTGTGCTTGGGCTAGAGAAATTTTAGGATGGGTGACCATTGGGAAGTTTTCTAAAAATTTTAAATTACCCTGATTTTTGGATTAAAGAAGTAACATTTTTGACTCGTACCTGGTGTATGGATACAGAAAATGGGTGTTACATTTATTGGTATCAGTGCTACAAGTTTAGCTAGTTCTGGAGATGAAATGAAGTATGGTAAAAGTTAAAAGTGTATACATGCCACTAGGATGTAAGAATTACTGATGATTTTACTTGCTGGAATGGATGCAATTGCTTACTTCATTATGATAATAATGTTAAATTCCAATGTGTGAGGGTAAAAGAATCGTTTCAGGTGTTTAGGCGAGTGGATCAACAAGAGATTCACGAGAATGATAAGGTTAATGATAGTATTCTACCCTCCGCTTAGCATGGTGCAGAGGCACCAGAGTAACATGATATACATGTTCTGGATTAAGAGCTTTTCTTCCAGACATTAGATTTGATTATGAATCTTAGGCACTAATTGCAAAATAATTAAGAGTTCCGACACACTAGATTTTCAGAGAGATATTGATGGAGATATTATGATAGTTAATCTATGGTTAAATGATATAAAGGTTAGGTTGAAGGAACTCTGTATTGATGATCAGATGAGACTAAAAATAAAGTAGTATCTCATTTGAAAGGATTAGACCCATATGTGATAAAGTAATGTTACGGCACATACTCAAAAGTGTGTTAGCTAGAATTTCTTTCTTTAAGTGTTTCGTAACAAAGTTTATTCTAGAGATGCAACGGAGTCCTTGCATCTTAAGTTGGGCAATTAGATTATTATGGATACGAGTGCAAGTTTAATAAACTAAACTGATTTGCTTCTAAACTACTTCCTACAGACAGAAAGAGAGCATGTTATGACAGCTCATAGAGGGTTAGAGGTCAGGTACAAAGAAGTACTGACTGCCCTATGTATTTCAAAATTCAATGAAACAGTAAATTATGCTGAATGCAATGGAAAGGGTTCAGAATGAGAAAATATCTAAATAGAGGTCATAGCTCGTAAAGAAGAATAGTGAATCATTATTCATTGCATGACTTCTAAAAAGTGGTGAGGATTCCCGGCAAAGATATCAAGCTGAATTTATTACATAGTTTCGCTAAGAGATCGAGATAAGGAAAATTAAGAGTGTGGTAATAGTTGTCATGCATGAGCATGCAGAGTTTTTATTGGAATTTGTTACTAATGTGAAAATGATTTAACTTATGTTATGAATACCGAGCATCAAGGGTAAGTTGGGAGAGTATTCCTATTGTTTGTAATTTTTAAATGGGTTGCTCAAGAGGAGCTGTCAGGCTTGATGTTTGATTGAGATGCTAAGTTTAGAATTGGATTTAATCCAATATTGAACTTATATTGATTACACTCTACAGAATGACTCTTACTAGATTGAGAAAGTTAAACATCTAGTTGCAAGAATCATTAGATGGAGGTTTTATATGACTTGGTATATATGTTAAGTGTTCAAAAGTACTATTTTTATTACCCTTTTTACTCATATTATTGTTAGACTTAGGCTCATATTAGTTGCATAATTATTCATTCATGCATTAATTCATGTTTCTTTCCACCGTTGAACTTGATTACAGAACTTGGTGATTTTTGTGGAAAAAGATACTACTTTGGTGTGTTTTTGTGCGTGCAGAATCAGTTGCCAAAGCAAGGCTGGAACCAGTAGCCAGGGTAATACAAGAAGGAGATGCCGACACAGTTGCCAGGGCAGTGCATGAAGGAGATGCCAACGCAATTGCCAGGGTAGTGCATGAAGGTTATGCCGAGCTAGTTGCCAGGGTAATTGTCGACAATGGAAAAAAATGATGTGGCACTTGAATTGATAACTAGATAAAGCCTAATACGATGTGGAAGAAGATAAATCCTACAAGAATTAGAGATTCAAAGAGAGATTAAATCCCAAAGAAGATAGGAGAAGATCTAGAAGGAATTTAAATATAATAAAGAATTATATTCTTTTAAAGTATTTAATTCCAACTTAACTTCTTTCTCAAGAAAGACTTTCGCCTAACCATCTCCTATATAAACAACCCCTAGCCACCTATTTCAACAAGTTTTGGGGAGGGAGAGTTCGATTGAGAGAGTTTCCAAAGAGGGCTGATCAATTTCTTCATCATCTTCTTCTTTATTCTATTTGATTCATGTTTGGGGTTTATTCTTTGTATATCTTTCAAAACCCAGCCATGAATTGATGTGAATTGGCTTGAGTTATTTTGGGTTTGTGGTTGTGAGAACGATTGGATTTTGTTTAGGTAATAAGAGTTTGCATTTTCAATTCAAGGTTTACTCATTCTTGGTTTTTATTCTTGTTTGCGAGTGAATTAGGAGAGGATCTCGTAATTCTATCTATTTATCTAATATCGGGAGGGTTAGATTCAAGAAACAAATGAGTATGGTTTTTATTCAATCTATCGATGATGAAGGCTAATTTGGCTTAGGATTTCAACGGCTAAGAGGAGCGTAAGATCGATTGTTGTCCACCCTTGATTCACGCAGGGATGTATTGTTAAGGCATGCACAATTAGCTAGAGTTTCGACTTAGGGATAAGAAGAAACCATTGAAGAACGCTCTGCCAAACCTTGAAGTTGCTGCCCAGTCACCCAAATAGTTGCTCAGCCAGTTGCCCAGGCAATCGTTCTACTAGTTGCCAAGGCAACCTAACTGCGCAAGTTGCCACGGCAACTGAGTGGCCATTGCACTCTTTTACCAAGACAATCCATTCAGCTATCACACCTCAACTCATGATAACCCAACCTACTCTCTCTCATTTGTTTACATCTTTATTTTATTTACTTGCTCTTTTACTTTACTCGTTAAAATCAACTCCTGCTATCAATTGTGTTTTTACTTTTACAGTGCGATAACTAAAGCAAAGTGGCCCAAACCAATCCCTATGGAGACGATACTCACATCACTTTATTACTTGTGACGTGTATACTTGCACCGTTTACGTATCACTCAATACGCGCAACAAGTTTTTGTCGCCGTTGCCGGGGATTGCAATTGGTGTTAGTTGTTTTTGTTACTGCATTTTTCTTATTAGTTCTACTAACTTTTCTTTTTGTTTGTTTTATCAAAAAAAGTAGGTACGCTACAAGTTAAGGAACATCAACATGTCAGGAAATAAAAGCCGATCTATTCGAGAGTTGATGTGGGAAGATAGGAATCAATCCAATTAAGAGTTTCTTGCACCCTTCGATGATTACCTATACCAACCGAGAAAAGCATATACCTTGGAAAACTCATGCACTTGTTGTGAAGAACATCATGTGTTTGAAAATTGCCCTCACATTTCGGTGCATATGACTACATGGAGAACCATAGATGGAACCAACAACAAAATCCTTCATGGTATGATCAAAAAGCTCAAAATATTTTTACCATAACAATTTTGCCATAGCAACAGACATGCCTTGGCAATGTAGTCCTTTTCAGCAGCCTAGTGTCACAGTAATAGATATGCCATGGCAATGTAGTCCTTTTCAAGAGCATTCCAATTCCTTGGAGGAAACGTTGCTAGCTTCCTTGGCTAGACTTGACGGATCAATTGAAGCGATTCGAGAGTTATCAAAGTCCATGGATACGAGGATAGCTCAGTGGGATACAAACTTGGGGGATTAAGAAGATCAATTGAGGAGATCCACATATGCCATGGATAACATGCACCAACAATTCATTCCTAGGGATACTGAAGTCCCAAGGCAAGAGGACAAGGAACAATGCAATGAGAGCTCTATGATGTGTGAGGAATAACTAAAACCTCAAAGTCGAGAGTATGTTGTTGAGAAAGACTGTCAACACTTGATGAACCTCAGCAACAAATTGCCACGACAATGATTGAGGAGCCTGAACAAAGCAATTCCATGACAACATTCAGAGAGGCTGAGATGAGCAATACTGCAGCAAGTTCTGAGGAACCTAATGCCCAGAATGTTACAACGTTGATGTTGAAGTAGGAATCCGTAAATTGCTCTCATCCACCTTTGCCACTGGAATTGCACGACCACATGCAAGATCAACGAGATGATAATACTTTGCCAATGGAATATGAGCAGGTAATGGTTGAACCTTTCAAATTCTTTAAAAACTCGCCTCGTCCATTGCATATATGTCTTGAGGAACCGATGTTGGTAGATTTGAAGCCATTGAAATCTCTACTGATGGAGATGTTTGAGAGGCCAAAAGAAAACGGTGTTTGGACTCGTGAAGCTTTTCAGAAAATTGGTTTTTCCCTTGACTTATAGAAAATTTTGGTGACTGATTACCACGACAATTGGCTTGAGCAGCAATTACCACGACAACAAAGGCTACATCCAACCATGATAGAAGTCGACAAGAATGAGGTAATTGAATGGTTGGGAATGGATATAATTTTTCCTATTAATATATTTGTGCCTTCAGGAACAGTAGCAAGGTGGAGGGCATGCATGGACTACAAGGGAACATGGAAGAAAGACACATCCACAATGGTAACGCAAAGGGGAGTAGCTGCGAGCATATTGGCCCAACTCTTTTTGGGCAATATTGTCACTCGATGGAGGGTGCGGATGGAATATAAAAACTATCGGAAATGACCCTCCTCATGTTTTCTCAGATATGTAGTAACATTAGAAGATGCATGAAAATTGCTCTGTTTAAGAATTTTTATTTTTTTTTATTTTTTTGAACTTTATTTTATTTTCATTTTTTTCTTTATTTATTTTTGGAATTTTTAGGAGATATTTTATTTTATTTTTCTTCATTATCTTTAGTTTCCAGGTTTTCTTTGTTTTATTTTCTTTTCCACAACAAGACTCACAACCACCATGCTAAGGAAATTCACTGCCGACTACTTGCCACGACAACCACAGCAGAGGATGCCCCGGGAACTACCTCAGCAGTTGCCACGGCAACAGAAACTGGCGATGCCCAGGCAAAAATAATGTCTTCACAACTACTAATGCTTAGGCAATTGAACCTGACTCGGCAAACATGGATCAAATCAAAGCAATGTTATTCACGCGGTACCAGCCACAAGCATTCAACCACCACTGAAAATTGAATCAAGCAAATGGCATGAAGGAAACTTATCACTAGAGGTGGCGACCTCTCTGACTAACTCATTTTATTTAGTTTCTTTTAAATTTTGTTTCACTTTTACATGCATTGAGGACAATGTTTCTCTCGAGTTTGGGGGTGTTGGTTTCTAGTTAGTTTCATGTTTAGTTGCATTCATCTCTAGCAATCACATATAGGTTGCATATGTTACTTGCCATGCCTTTGATTAGATTTAATTGCTTAAGACTTGTTGAATATCCAATGATGAATTTTTGCCACTGCACTTAATTGAAAGAACCTTTAATTTTAGGATTGCTTGAAAAGAACTTAGAATTTTACTATGATGCTAAAAAAATTTCCACAGTTGTGGCTTGTTGATTAAAAGAAACTTAGTGAACTTAGGTTGCTTAAAATTTGCGTAAATTTGAAAATTAAAAGTTAATTTCTTACTAGAGGTGCCCGAAACTGGCTCTAGTAGTTAATGCACATTAAAGAATCGCTAGAGGTGCCCAAAATTGGCTCTAGTCGACTAAAATAAAATTAGAAATTGCTTACTTCGCTAGAGGTGCCCGAAATTGGCTCTAGTGAAAATAAAAATAAATACCCCGACAATTAAATTGATAAAAGCCTATAGTTCACATAGAATCTTGAAAATCAACTTGTACACAACTACGCACACACTTGTCACGAGCATTATAGTTTGGTTCCAGGTAATTTTTGTGCTATCCGAAAAATTAAAAGGTGATCATATTTTGTGCTACGGTTTTGAGGTTTGATTTCAAGTTTGAAGCATGTCTTTGATGATTAAAGTCTTGGCAGGTAATTGTTAGTTTGCATTGCTTGAGGACAAGCAATAGTTCAAGTTTGGGGGTATGTTAAGTGTTCAAAAGTACTATTTTTATTACCCTTTTTACTCATATTATTGTTAGACTTAGGCTCATATTAGTTGCATAATTAGTCATTCATGCATTAATTCATGTTTCTTTCCACCGTTGAGCTTGCTTACATAACTTGGTGATTTTTATGGAAAAAGATATTGTTTTGGTGTGTTTTTGTGTGTGTAGAATCAGTTTCCAAAGCAAGGCTGGAACCAGTAGCCAGGGTAATACAAGAAGGAGATGCTGCCGCATTTGCCAGGGCAATGCATGAAGGAGATGCCGACACAGTTTCCAGGGCAGTGCAAGAAGGTTATGCGGAGCTAGTTGCCAGTGCAATTGTCGACAATGGAAAAAGATGATGTGGCACTCGAATTGATGACTAGATAAAGCCTAATATGACATGGAAAAAGATAAATCCTAGAAGAATTGGAGATTCAAAGAGAGATTAAATCCCAAAGAAGATAGGAGAAGATCTAGAAGGAATTTAATATAATAAAGAATTATATTCTTTTAAAGTATTTAATTCCAACTTAACTTCCTCCTCAAGAAAGACTTTGACCTAACCATCTCCTATATAAAGAACCCCTAGCCGTCTATTTCAACAAGTTTTGGGGAGGGGAGTTCGATTGAGAGAGTTTCCAAAGAGGGCTGATCGATTTCTTCATCATCTTCTTCTTTATTCTATTCGATTCATGTTTGGGGATTATTCTTTGTATATCTTTCGAAACCCAGCCATGAATTGATATGAATTGGCTTGGGTTATTTTGGGTTTGTGGTTCTGAGAATGATTGGATTTTGTTTAGGTAATAAGAGTTTGCACTTTCAATTCAAGGTTTACTCATCTTGGTTTTTATTCTTGTTTGTGAGTGAATTGGGAGAGGATCTTGTAATTCTATCTATTTATTTAATATCGGAAGAGTTAGATTCAAGAAACGAATGAGTATGGTTTCTATTCAATCTATCAATGATGAAGACTAATCCGGCTTAGGAATAAGTTTAGGATTTCAACGGCTAAGAGGAGCGCAAGATCAGTTGTTGTCCACCCTTGATTCACATAGGGATGTATTGTCAAGGCATGCACAATTAGCTAGAGTTTCGACTTAGGGATAAGAAGAAACCATTGAAGAACGCTCTGCCGAACCTTGAAGTTGCTGCCCAGTTGCCCAGGCAACCGTTCTACTAGTTGCCAAGGCAACCTAACTGCGCAAGTGGCCGCGGCAATCCAGTTGCCATTGCACTCTTTTACCAAGACAATCCATTCAACTATCACACCTCACTCACGATAACCTAACCTACTCTCTCTCATTTGTTTACATCTTTATTTTATTTACTTGCTATTTTACTTTACTCGTTAAAATCAACTCATACTATCAATTGTGTTTTTACTTTTACAGTGCGATAACTAAAGCAAAGTGGCCCAAACCAATCCCTGTGGAGACGATACTCGTATCACTTTATTACTTGTGACGTGTATACTTGCACCGTTTGCATAGCACTCAATACGCGCAACAATATCACCTGAGGAAGCTTCAGTGATGTTAGTTAAAGAAGCAGTAATGTTCCTCTAAGGTTAAAGTACGATTTTATTATTACAAGTAGAAGAAGATTTGATAGTAGCACTAGTATTAGTGCAATATGAATCTAGTAAGGATTCTGCCTTATTTAGTAATACGTCCTATAACAGGTTGGGATGTGTATTGATGTAATAAGGCTAATATAATAGTTGATGTATTTAGCCAAAAGTCACTCCTTTCCTTATAAGCATTAAATGCCTAACTATCTTTGGAGGAAAATAGTATATGGATTACACAGTCACAGCTCAATTCTACTTTGACAAATCAGATCAAAGATTTATAGATGAATGATAAGACATGTCTGGAAAGAATTTAGTGAGGTGAAAAGGGAAATTAAAGATTTTGGTGTTAAGTCTAAAGGATGTTCATATTATCAAGGGATAATTTATATCCCCGATGATAATGAGTTAGAAAGAGAACAAAAAGGTGATTGAATCTGATTTGATTCAGTTCAATATATGGAGAATAAAGTAAGAATGGTTCGAAGCAATCTAGAATTGTTCTAGAATGATGGATATTATCTACTGATCTTGAAAAAAAAGATATTTATATGAAGTTAAGGATAAAGTATTCCGTAAAAGTTTCACCTTGGAAGAAGGTTTGGATCAAAAAGGGAAGCTAAGTCCGAGATTCTTTGGGTCATATAAGATTGTGAAAAGGGTTGGTCTGGTGGCTTATTAGTTAGTCTTATCTCCGGAAATGGACAAGATTCATAATGTATTCCATGTATCGATGCTCAAGAAGTACCGATCAGATCCTTTATAAATCATTACCCCGAAAAGAATAATGATTCAACTGAATTTGATTTACGAGGAAGAATCGGTAAAGATATTAACACATGGAGTCAAAGGATTAAGAAATAAAATTATTTCTCTTGTTAAAGTTCTTTGGCGAAATCATGAAGTCAAAAAGCAACTTGGGAAAGAGAAAAATATTTGAGAAAACAGTTTCCTCATTGTTTTTGGACCAAGTATATGTTGAAAAATTGAGGATGAATTTTCTTAAAAGGGGAGAATTGTAATATCCCAAATTTTTTATTAGTGACCAAAATGTAAAATTTGAAAGTTTAGGGGTTAAAGTGTAAACTTTGGAAAAGTTTAGGGACCAAAGTGTAATTTTCAAAAGTTATGTATTTTAACCCTGTAAATGAATAGTTTACCCCCAAGAATGACGTTTTCATGTTACCCAGATTTTTCGAACGGAGTTTGTATTATTGGCTATAAAACGATAAAGTTTAGAAGAATATCTAGGATATTTTGAAGGATGATAAGCCAAGGTTGAATTTGTCATTTTACATGTCTAAGATTTTTTCTTTGTGTTGGAAGAATGTGAAACCTTGAATTTAAGTTGATTTTCCATGCTAAATATGAGCCGTTGGATGAAAATGGCAAGATCGTAATTTTGGAAAATCACAAGTGCAAAGTTGGTAAAATACTAATTCAAGATTAAATTTAGGTCATTGGATGTGAAGGGTGATGATATGAGGATTATTATGGAAATATAGAATTTTCGGAATAAATATGATAGCTCGGTAAAGGTAAAATCAAATTTAATTAAAATTTTTAAGGTTGTTCCATAATCCATGGAAAATCATAAAATGATATTTATGGAATGGTGGCCGGTTGAGGAAGAACTAATTTAATTAGATTTTAATGGAATGGAAATTTTAAAACAAACTAGTAAATAAAGACTAGTTGGAGGGCAAATTGGTCGTTTGGCAGGGATAGCAATTTTGAAATATTTGAAGTTACAAGGGATACTTTTGGAAGAAGAAATTTGAATTTTAAAATCTTAGCCTTTGATTGATGATAAAATCAATCTCAACCGTTGGATAAAAGGGCACTTTTGTAATTTCCATATTTGAATGATTTAAAATTCATTTATATAATACAAGGGGCATAATTGGAGGAATTCAAAATTAAAGGCCAAAAGATTAATCCTTCTTCATATTGCAATTTTCAAAAATATGGGGGAAAAGGGAGAAAAATTTCCAAGCATGATTCAAGCCCCGAAACTCGATTTTCAGGTAATCCTTCGAACTGCAAAGTTGTTCTACTCTTCAAGACCTATCTTTTGATGTAATTAATTCATGGAATACATGCTTGATTGATAAAAAATTTACATGACAAGGAAATTAGGGTTTATGAACAAAATTGGTGCTTTTGATATTTTATGATTCCATGGTTGAATTTAAGTTGGAATCAAGCTTAGATGATGTTAAAATCGTGTTATTGAGTTAGGATTTAAACCCTACATATTTTGGTTTGTATGGACAAGATTAGGGTTTATGGATTTAAGTCTATCTTAGGGTTTGTGATGTTGGATTAATGACCTAGTAAGCTTTATTTATTGATTGGAAGCAAAACCCTAAGTTAAATATATATAGGGACTAATTCGGGAGGCTTAAAAGTTAAGGGAACGAATATGAATTTTATGAATTTGGAGTGTATTTATGTAATTAATGATGTTGGATATGTGAAATCGATGTTAAAATGCTAAACCGATGTTGAATTGAATTAGGGACCATTTTGACAAATTGTCAAAATCAAGTGACCAATTAGGAAATGAATTATTGGATGGGGATTAAATCTGATTTTTAGTTAAAATATAAAATTAAGATAGTAGTGTTGGTTTGAGGGCTAAATTGCAAAGTTAAGAAGTTTGAATCCTTACCTTTGCATTTTATAGACTATTTTGGGCAAAGAAAGAAAATTAGAGGGAATTATTTTGAATAATTATTTAATGAAGAAGATGATGAATTGGTGGTTTAAAGCAAGTGATGGGACTAAATTGACAAGTATAAAAATATGAAGAAGTTAGTAGAAATTAGAAGTTTTTTATGGGAAGCTATGTAGAAGATTGAATTTTGGCAGTGACTTCGAAAATTCACCATACATTCTAAACAAATGGTTAGATGATGAATTTTATACCGTTGTAAAGATGTGTTCGTCTAGTTTTGCCTTCAATAAACGAAAATGGATTTCGAGTTCCGAGTTAAAAGATATGAATTTTTAATCAAATGAAGGTCAGAAAATTTACAGAGCAATTTTTGCCAAGACAGCTTCTGTTACGTGAGTTTGAAGAATTTTCATAATTTTTGTGGCTTATATCGTTAGAACCATTATTGAATCTAGTTTCTCCAGTATAAAGGAAATTAAGATCCGTTGTGTATTCTGCCTTGTACAAGTAAATCTTTGGAGGTAGCGCAAGCTGTCAGAAAATGGAATTTTAAACATTTTGTATTTAAATTGTTAGTTAGCAAGCTCAGAAGAATTATTGGAAGTTCAAATTGGTCACTAGGGACCATAATGAGTTTTTGAACAATACAAGAAAGGAAGGAAAATATTAGGAAATTTTATGTTCGAATGATTATTATTAGACAGCGTGTTTAAGGTATTGTTGATTTGAATCTAACAAATATTTTATCTTATTCATGTGATTAATGAAGCCAAGGTTGAATCAAAGAAGATTCCAGGTTCTATAAAGGAAATGATCGAGTAGAATTTAGTGAGGCATGCTAATAAATGGCCCAGGTGAGTGCAATGCATACATAACATGATGTAACACCCCAATTTTCCTCCAAATTAAAAAAACCTAAATAGTAAACCTAATTTTTGGTAAATTAGAATTGAATTTAGGGATTTAATTGGGAATTTCAAAACTTGTGTGGCCTTTGTGTAATGCGGGGGTAACTGAGGCCCTTTGTTGGTAAATTGCCCCTTTTCTTTACGGTATTTATACCCTTATAACCTCAAACCCCCCTCAACTCATCTAGTAAACCCTAGCCGCACCCCCACCCAAACATTCTCTGAAATCCTTAACCTCCCACCTTTCCCTTGCTCCGGCCAAGCTTCGACGAGCCCTGGCGTCGTTCGTTTACCGTTCAGAGACTGGTGATGGGTTCGCCTCTCCATTCCGTCTAAAGCCGCCCATCTATCGTGCCGAGCCGGTGATTGTAGCTTTATGACCGACGAGGAGCTAGTTTGCACCTTCTTGCTTCGCCTCCACCACCATTCTCGTTTCTTATCTCTGGCAGTTGCTCCGTCGCGCTACTCGGTGGTTTGGTGGTTTTGAACTTGAGGGTAAGATCCAACCTCATTTTTTTTGTTTTGCTGCGGGAATCTGAAATGCTGCCGCCATCTTTGCTGGTTTTGTCGCTGCCATGGTTTGGTTTTCGCTACCATTTTAGGCTTTTAGAAACCCTAGGGTTTGTTACCATAAGGGATGAAACCCTTCTGGGCCATCATTTTGATCAAGGGCTTGAGAGACCCAAGTCGGGTGTGGGTCGCGTGTGTGTGTGGAGGGCCCATGAGAGAATGAGAGCCCGAATTAAGCCTCAAATCCATGTGAAAGAACCAGACCAGAATAATGACCTGAACCAGATCAAGCTTTAGACCAGACCTTTTGAGTGAATCGACCCGAACTGGCTGAACCGTGTTGATTGACCCGTTAACCAACCTGACCCGTTGACCAACCCGACCCAGTGACCTAACCCGTTGACCAACCCAACCCGTTGACCGACCTAACCCATTGACCAACCAATTGTTCGAGCTGATATCGGCGTTGACTTTTTGGCTGACGTCAGCGTTGACTTTTTGTGACCCAAGTTGACTCTACATTTTTCGACGTTCTGATTCCAAATCCGCTACCCATTTTCCCAAATTCAAACCCGAAAGACCATTTTTCTATTTGTAATGAATTATATTCAGTATTTTGGGAATTTTGAATATCATATTCTAATACGAATATTATTGTGTTCAAGTGACATTGACTCAGAGCCTGAGAACCTTCCTCATCCTCTACCTATTCAACCCTTTTCTGATCAGCCTGTGAGTTCTTCACATGAGTATGGTCTCGATTACTGATTAAGTTAGTGTGGCATAGTAGTGGTAATAATTATATTTTGTTAACCTCGTAGGTGTTTACTCTTTTCGAACGAATACTAGAGCTGGGCGTGGGAGACATCGCTCTCGACATTGAGTTATTAGCTACCTAAGGTGTGTCTCTTCTTGTGCTATATCTTTTGTGCTCTATGTTATGCGTGCATGTTGTATATGTGACTAAATGAATGATCTGTGATTTATGGTATGTTTTGTATGATGGCATAACACGCATCGAATATTAGAATCGAACTAAAATAATATTAGACATATATCGTATGCACTCGGATTAAATTATTAGATCAGATATACTCTCAAAATTGGAAAATATAAATCGAAACATGTCATATCATTTGGGTTGGGAAATTGTACGGGGAAGTTCAGTGGGTTCACCCTTTGAGCTGAATTCTGCTTTGGATCAGTGGTTCCACCTTTGGGTCGTTCCACTTTAGATGGTGACGATGTAGTTAGAGGGGTTCTGGGGAACCTTACTCTTCGGAATGTGTATGGAGATGGGTGCATGTCATTACATTTTATGTCTCTGATTGTATGCATATGTATAATGTGCTGACTATTGAGTTGTGCTTGTTGTTCAAATTTCTGATATGTATTTTTATCTGCACTTTAGAGACACACTAAGCTTTATAGCTTACTACCCCTTAGTTCCTCTTTTGGATACTCAGGCTTAGGCGTACGGTACTTGGAGGATTTTGTATCATCAGACTTTAATTATTATACAGTATGATTTTACAGACATTTGATTTTATCTATTATCAGTATTTCAGGTATTTTGTATTTGGGACTTGGGACATTATATTTATTTGAGACTTATTGGTTTGACATGCATTTAATATTTGAATTTCTTTCGGATTTTATAATGACTTTTGAAATTTTGCTAAACGTCTATGTTTTATTTAATTGATATAATTTTATGGTTTTGATATGTATTATTAAATTGTAATTTTGAATTATTAAACCTAACAACCATTCTTGAGAGACAAGATTTTCAAACTTAACTTCCAAGATTTGACTTAAGAAATTAGGTCAAATTTAGAAGGTTACATTTAGTGGTATTAGAGCCTAGGTTCAACCCTCGGACTAGGTGGCTCACATAAATTTTTTAAACCAAAAATTATTTTGCATGCATACTAAATATTTTTGGGCAAAACGAGAATTTTTAACAAATATAATATTTGAAAGGATTATGTTTATTTTGAATAAAACTCCAAGTACCGGCACTAATTTAGGATTACTTTATTTTGTCGTAGACTACTATGCCACCTCGTAGGAGTTCTAGATTAGCGACCGGATGTGGACGTGGTCGAGGCCGTGGATGTGGTCGTGGCCAAGGTCGTTCTACTGCTGTTGAGAGTGATACTCCGCCTTATGTGGATTTGTCACAGAATCAGAATAAGGTACACGATGCTGATGGAAAGGATCATCCTGTGAATCAGAACGAAGCTCAGAATACGACACCTGGTCAGTAGACGCAGAGTGTTGGTGCACATAATTCTGGGGATAGATAGACAGTGGGCATGGATTCTGTTACAGTGCAAAGAGAGTCACTTTGTTACCTTTGTCAGTCTGAAGGCGTGATGAAACCTATATCTACCGAGTTCTTAGCTGCTGAGATGACCATGTTTGATGGAAAGTTGGGTACAAACCTGGCTAATGCGGAGTATTGGCTGAAGAAACTTCAACGTTTGTTTGTTGAGATGGAGTATCCTGCCAACCAAAAATTGAGAGTTGTTGTGTCATTGCTGCAGGGTAAAGCCCAGAACTGGTGGGAGGCAGAGGAAAAAGTTGTCCCAGCCAGTCAGATTTCATGGGAGTTTTTTAGACAGTCATTTCAGAACCGGTATATTGGACCTGAGTATCTAGCAAAGTACCGTGACGACTTATGAATCTGGAGCAGAATGATATGAGCATTAATGACTATGACATTGAGTTTTTGAGACTTATCTAGTATGTTTCGGGGCTGGTTACTACCAAAAAAAGAGAAGTGTGTCTGGTTTCTAAGAGGGCTACATTTTCTTATCAAGACCGAGGTTGCTTTACATCATGGTAAGGAGTATAAGGAGATCACCCAACGGGCCAGAACTACTGAGCTGATTGAATTAATGAAGAAACAACAAGAGTTGCAGGGTAATGATCGGGTTAGGAGACAGTCGACCGCACCAGTTTAACACAATTAGGGAAATCAATCTAGAAAGAGGACTAGAGATGAGTACGACCATCAGAGTTATTCCAGAGCTAGACCAGTGTCATCCACTGTTTTGACCGCCAGTGTTGGAGGTTCGTCTAATTCTCGTGGGGTGCCATGGTGTCTTTTTTTGCAAGAAATGGCATCCAGGCGAGTGTATGAGGCAGTATGGGGCTGTTTTCGATGCGGTTCTTTTGAGCATCTTTTTAGAGATTGTCTGGTGTCAACTTCATATGCATATGTTCTGAGCCAGTCTCAGGCATCTGTTCAGACTCCTAGTAGAGGTAGAGGTCATGGTAGATCTGCTGTTTCAGGTACTGCTGGTAGGGGTAGGCCTGCTCAAAGTAAAGGAACAGCTGGTTCAAGGGGCGAGATAGCCTGGGTTGGTTTATGCTACCAGAAGGTAGGAGGATCGAGATGAGCCAGACGTTATTGCTGGTACCTTTTCTATTCACTCTATCTCTTATTTTTCCCTATTGTATAACGGTTATACTCATTTGTATGTTGCGAGTTCTGTATCTAGGGGTCTTGAAATTCTTATAAAGGATATTGCTAATGTTGTTACCGTGCATAGTCCAGTAGGTAATCCTGTTGTGGTTTTTAGGGTGTATAAAAATTGTCCTCTTGAGATTCAAGGGGAAATCTTTCCGTCTAACCTGATGGAGTTACCCTTTGGCGAGTTTAACCTAATTCTCGGCATGGACTGGTTGTCTGCTCACCGAGTCAATCTAGATTGTGAGAGAAAAATGGCAACTCTAAAAACTTCTGATGACTAAGAGGTAGTTCTTTTTGGGGAACGTTGAGGTTTCCTATCTAACGTAATATTGGCTCTCAAAGCCGAGAAGATGATCAAGAAGGGGTCCATTGCCTACCTTGCTTACATCCTTGATCCGAGATAGTCTCACTCTAGGATGGATAAGATCTGGGTTGTGAGAGACTTTCCTGATGTATTCTCGGAAGAATTGCCTGGTGTTCCGCCTAAGCGTGATGAGATTGAGTTTGGTATTGAAGTTTATCCAGGCACTGCTCCTATGTCTATGGCATTTTACTGGATGGTACCGAAGGAGATTAAAGAATTGAAGGTACAGTTGCAAGAACTGCTAGACAGGGGATTTATACGACCCAGTGTTTCTCCGTGGGGAGCCCCTATTCATTTTGTCAAGAAGAAGGATGGAACATTTCGATTGTGTATCGATTATCGGAAGCTAAACAATATGACAATAAAAAACAAGTATCCCTTTCCTCGTATTGATGATCCCATCGATCAGTTTCAGGGAGCTATGGTGTTCTCTAACATAGACTTGAGGTTCTGGTTACTACAAACTCAAGGTTAAGAATTCTGATGTTTTCAAAATGGCTTTCTGGACATGTTACGGTCATTACGAGTTCCTTGTGATGCCTTTATGCAAAATTCAGTAAGTGTGAATTCTGGTTGTCAAAGGTGATGTTTTTGGGGCATATCATTTCTGCTGAGGGTATTCGGGTTGATTCAAAGAAGATTGAGTCTATCACGAGCTAGAAGTAACCCAGGAATATTCCTGAGAGCAGAAGTTTCTTGAGTTTAGCCAGCTACTATCGGAGGTTTGTTGAGAGTTTCTCGATCATTGCAACTCCGTTGACTAAACTCTTGAGGAAGAATGTTCCTTTTCTAGTCTGAGGCTCATCAGACAAGTTTTGAGAAGCTTAAGACCGTGTTGACTGAAGCACCACTCCTGATCTAGCCTGAGTTGGGAAAGGCTTACACCGTCTATAGTGATGGTTCTCATACCAGATTGGGTTGTGTTCTAATGTAGAAAGGTAAGGTAGTAGCCTATGCGTCCCGACAGCTAAAACTGCATGAGTGCAACTATCCTACCTACGACCTTGAGCTTGTTGTTGTGATCTTTGCTCTCAAGATCTAGAGACACTATCTTTATGGGGAGAAGTGTTATATCTTCACAGACCATAAGAGTTTAAAATATCTTCTCACTCAGAAGGAGCTGAACCTGAGACAACGCTGTTGTTAGAGCTTCTTAAAGACTATGACTTTGAAATTGAGTATCATCCGTGCAAGGCCAATGTTGTTGCCGATGCCTTGAGTCGTAATGCCATTTCAGATTTGAGAGCCCTATTTGCTCGGATGAGTTTGTATGAGGATAGCAGTCTGTTGGTAGAACTTCGGGTTATTCCTACCTTGATTTCAGATATTCAAGCTGAGCAGCCTAGTGATCCATTCTTGATGCACCGTATAAGAGAGGTTCAAGAGGGGACATCTCAGGATTATTCGATCGATCAGGATGGTGTTATGTGTTTTCAGGGTCGGCATATCATTTCGAGGAATTTTAGTCTAAAATAGGTTATTCTTCACGAAGCTCATGACAGTCCTTACTCTATGCATCCCGGTGAGGACAAGATGTATAATAATCTTCGTGAGAGATTTTTGCGCGTAATAAGTGCTCCGCAATTGTGCAAGTGTACACATCGCAAGTTATAGTATAAAAGATATCATCTCCACAGGGATTGGTGCCACTTCAAGAATCTAATCTCTTGCACTGTAAAAAGTAAAAACACAAGTATAATACTATAGAAGTTTTAACTAACAACTAAACTAAGAAAGCAATAAAGTTAAAGAAGATGTAATCAAATGAGAGAGAATAGGCCAAGTTATCGTGAATTGAGGAGTGATAGCCAATTGGACGTCTTGGTAAAAGAGTGCAAGGGAAACTCAATTGTTGTGGCAACTTGCGCAACGGGGTTGCCTGGGCAACTAGCTGGGCAACTGTTTGGGCGACTGGACAGCAACTTCAAGATTCGGCAGAGCGTTCTTCAATGGTTTCTTCTTATCCCTAAATCGAAACTCTTGCTAATTGTGCATGCCTTGACAATACATCCCTGCGTGAATCAAGGGTGAACAACAACCAATCTTGAGATCATCTTAGCCGTTGAAATCCTTAGCTTATTCCTAAGTCGGATTAATCTTCACCATCAATAGATTGAATAAAGACCATACTCATTCAATTCTTGAATCTAACTCTCCCAATATTAGATAAATAGATGAAGTTACGAGATCCTCTCCCAATTCACTCGCAAACAAGAATAAAAACCAAGAATGAGTAAACCTTGAATTGAAAGGCAAACTCTTATTACCTAAACAAAATCCAATTGTTTCTCACAACCACAAAACACAATAACCTTAGTCAAATAAATTTAGTTCATAGCTAGGTTCCAAAGAAACACAAAACAAAGAATCCCTAACATAAACCTAATCGAACAAAGAAGAAAAAGATGAAGAATGGTTGAAGACCCTTGTCGAAATCTCTCCCCTTTGCTCTCTTTTCAATCGAGCTCTCCCCCTTTGCTCTCTTGGAGTTGACGACTTGGTCTCCATTAAATAGGAGATGGCTAGGTCAAAGTCTCTCTTGAGGAAGAAGTTAAGTTGGAATTAAATACTTTAAAAGAATATAATTCTTTATTATATTTAAATTCCTTCTAGATCTTCTCCTATCTTCTTGGGATTTAATTTCTCTTTGACGTCTTCATGGAAATCAAACTCCTTTGGGATTTAACTTTGCTCCACGTCATCTTGGGCTTATCTAGTCATCAATTTTGACTGCCATATCATCTTATCCCTTATCGACAATTGCCCTGGCAACTAGCTCGGCATCTCCTTCATGCATTGCCTGGCAACTAGTTCCAGCCTTGTTTAGGCAAGTGATTCTACACAAACACAAAACAACTATCGGCAGCACCCTTTTTCCACAAAGTTAAACAAAATATGAAATCAAGCTTGTCCACCAAGGAAACAATGCAAACGTGCATGAATGGCTAATAATGCAACTAATATGAGCCTAAGTCTAGCAATAATATGAATAAAAGAGTACTTTTATACACTTAACACACCCCCAAACTCGAACTATTGCTTGTCCTCAAGCAATGCAAACTAACAATTACCCGCCAAGACTTCAATTTTCACAAACTTAGCTTTGAACTTGATTTCAATTCTTAGAACCGTGGCACAAAGTATGATTGGCTTTTCATTTTTTGGAAAACTTAGGAGTTACTCGGAATCAAACTATAATGCTTGTGAGTGTGTGCGTAGTTATGTGCAAGTTGATTTTTTGGATTCTATGCAAACAAGAGGTTTTCAAATCACTTCCTTGGGTTCTTTTAACATGTTTTAACTAGAGCCGATTTCGGGCACCTCTAGTGTTTTTTTAGTTTTCTTAAGTTAATTAATTTTTTTGACTAGAGCTGGTTTTAGGCACCTCTAGCGATCAATTTTTAGCATATATTAGAGCCAATTTCGGGCACCTCTAGCATTCATCCAATTTTTATTCTAATCCCCCAATTTTTTAACTATCAACCTAAGTTCGCTAGAATTCCTTAAATCAATCAAGCCACAACAGTGCTTCATCAAGTTTAGCATCATAGTAAGATTCTAAGTGTTTCCACGTTTATCCTAGAATAAAAAGTTCTATCAATTAAGTACATTGGCAAAGTTATCATCGGATATTCATCAAATCTAGGCAATTCTTGTTCCAACTAAAGGCATGGCAAGCAATTTATGTATCCTAAATGCAATACTTAAAATGAATGCAACTAAACATGGTAACTAACTAATAACAATCCCCCCAAACTCGAGTGAGGCATTGTCCTCAATGCATGCAACAAAGAAAATAAAAATAACAATAAAGAAAAGTAAAATGCAAACGAGGACTTACTCCGAGAGTTCATCATCGTGGATGATTAGTTTTCTTTTGGCCTGTGTCTTGATTCTTTTGCTTGAACGCGGTGGTTGCTTTCTTGTTGCTGATGGTGGAATCAATCCTCGTACAGGGGTGTCCTCATCATCCTCTTCTTCAATGTCATTAGCCTTTCGCTTGGGCTTGGAGGATTTTATTGGTGTGGTATTCGTTGGTGCAATGGAGGACTCGTTTCAATCTGAAAAATTAGACAATGATTGAGTACGAGTTGATTCAGGAATAGGTGCTTTACCTTTGGCTTTTGCAGTGGTTGCCAGGGTGTCTTTAGCTTTGGTTGCCACGGCATCTTCTGTTGCCGTTGTCGTGGCAACTGCTTCATTGGTTGTCGTGGCAAGGATTACGGCAGAAAAGATGGGGAACAGCACAAGGTTGTTCGGGTACTTTTCTAGGATGACTTAGGTGATGGCATTGTTGTGATCCTTCATATACCGCTTGAACATTAGTTGTCGGTCTTCAATTTTCCTAAGGTGGTTCTCCAACAGTTGTAAGAGTGCTTCAAGTTGTCCCGGGGTTGCTGTCCGAGTTGCCCAGGCATCAGTTGCTTGGGCATTAGGAGTTACTGAGGCGGTAGGAGTTACCGCGACAATTGAAGGTGTTGGGGATTTTACCGGTGCCTCTCTCATTAGCTTTCAGATTTGTGCTCGATTCCAACTGGAGTTTGGTAGGGCCTTTTCAACAGTGGACTCACTTGGGACATGCATCTCCTTGCAAAGATTGGAAATTAAGCAAGGGAAGAAAAGAGAACACTTATCTTTTGTGCTACATACAAAAATCTCATCACAAATAATTTTCCAATGTTAATAATGCAATTATGCAAGATCGAATGTATGAGCAAAAGACGAGGTGTATCAACGGTAGTATTGTGTGTGGTGGGCATTAAAGAAGTTTTAACAAACTTTTTCCATAATTTTGCCTCGGGTTTAAGCCGAAGGTGATTTACCGTGCCCTTGTATTTACCGTCGTTCCAATGAGTTCCCGATAGAGTGAGTTCTTGAAGCTCCTTGTCGAGTTGCTTGGGCGTGAGTTGATCAACAAAGGCTTGATGCTCATCCTTCTCAACGTAGAGCCCGTAAAAGGTGTTGATGTTTTCGGGCCTTATGAGTATAGCCTTGTCACGAACAAAAACATAAGGATTATCTAGGTTAGGTGAGTGAACATAGAATTCTCTTACCTATGAGATGTTAACCGGTTCTGATTGATGGCAAAAGATTTGCCACTTTTGATGTGCAATCCTTTTGAAGATGAATGGTTCAAGGCTGAAATCTTGATGAGAGTTGGAGTATTCGAAGCCTTGTTCTTCACAAATCTTCCGGCTTTCAAACTTGGAGTGAAATCTTTCTTGAACCACTGGTGTAGCAAACTTCTTGTATCTTGGTTCTTTGGAGGAACTTGGATGAACCAAAAATTCGATTTTGGATGCCATGGATGATCTTGGTTGTGAGTTTGGTAGAAACAAATAAAAGAAAGAAAAGGAAACTAAAGAGTTGCAAGGTGAAAAGTAGGAATAGGTTTCTTGGAAGTTAAGGGTGATGGGTTGTATAGAAAAGATAGGTAGTAAATATGGTGGGTGAGATTAATTGGAAAGAAAGAAAACAAGGGTTTTGATTGGGGGAAGGGGACGACTAGGGAATTTGGGGAAGGAGAAGGGTTTGGCCAGCTATGTAGGGTTTATTTAGGGTAAATTGGAGGCTTAATATAAGCCTTAGATTTAGCCCATTAATTTCCTTGTCGAAGAAGTTTCCTTTTTGAATCAAATTCCTCTTTATCTTGAACTCTTTTCCTACAATTCAAAAACAAATAAAATAAGGATTAAAATTAAAGATAAACTAATAAAAGAAAATAAATAAAGATGTGCAAAGAAATTCTTAAACTTAAAATTTAAAAACAATTAGATAAATATGAAAGAAAGATGTAGTCTTAATCTTAAAGAAAATAAATAAATCTATCCTAAAAAGGGAAATAACCGAAATTAATAAATAAAAATAAATAATAAAAATTTTAAATAGTTCGAAAAATAAAAATAAAAAGAAAATATCGAAAGGAGGGCATGCTCATGCATCTCCTAAGGTGACTACTTCTTTCTTACGTTCCACATGGGCACCGTTGTAGTGTTTCAATCTTTGTCCGTTAACTTTGAATTCATGTTCGTCAGTGATGGACTTGATTATCACGACACCATGGAAGAATGGTTTGACAACTTCGAATGGTCCCGACCATCTTGGTTTCAGTTTTCCCGAGAAAAGTTCCAGCCAAGAATTGAATAAGAGAACTAGTTGCCCTGGCGTGAATTATCGCGGCAATAGTTTCTTGTCATGCCAGTTTTTTGTTTTCTCCATGTAGATTCGTGCATTGTTATAGGCGAGTGCACGGAATTCTTCTATCTCGTTGAGGTCCAACAAACGCTTTTGCCCGAAACTTTCCCAATCCATATTCACGGTCTTGATTACCCAATATGCCTTGTGTTCGATTTCCACCGATAGATGGCATGTTTTGCCATAGACAAGTCGGAAAGGAGACATACCTAAGGGTGTTTTGAATGTAGTGCGATATACCCAAAGTGCATCATCTAGTCTTACTGACCAATCCTTCCTAGAGGGATTTACAATTTTCTCGAGTATACCCTTCAATTCTCGGTTGGAAATTTCTGCTTGCCCATTGGTTTGTGGGTGATATGCCGTGGCAATGTTGTGAGATACACCAAAGCGTTGTAACATCTTGGCGATGAGTTTGTTGTCGAAGTGCTTGCCTTCAACACTGATAATTGCTCTCGGCATCCCAAACCATATAAATATGTTTTTCTACAAGAATCATTGCACGGTCTTGGAATCGTTGGCGGGAACTGCAGCTGCCTCAACCCACTAGACACATAGTCGATGGCAAGTAGGATGTAGAGGTTGCCGAATGAATATGGGAAAGGTCCATAAAATCAATCCCCCATACATCGAACAATTCCACCTCAAGGATGTTTTGGAGCGGCATCTCATTTCATCTAGAGATATTGCCCGTCCTCTGGCAACGATCACATTGCTTGCAAAACTCTTAGGCATCTTTGTACAGTGTTGGCCAATACAAACCGGATTGCAAAACTTTGGCCACGGTACGTGTTCCTCCAAAATATCCTCCATAGGGTGAAGAATAGCATTGCCAGAGTATATTCTGTTGCTCCTCTTCAGGGACACATCGGCGTATAATCTAATCAGGGTATTGTCGAGGCATCCGTGGTTGTCGTGGCAACTACTTCTGTGGTTTCCGAGGCGTCAAGGGTTGTCGAGGCATGCGCATCCATGGTTGCCGAGATAACTAATAGTTGCTCATCCGAGAATGCATCGCATATCTCTAAATCCGCGTCCTCCACCCTATTGCGTTCTAAGCGTGATAAGTGATCAGCCACTTGATTTTTTGCTCCTTTCCTGTCCTTAATTTCAATGTCAAACTCTTGTAAAAGCAATATCCAATGAATCAAATGAGGTTTGGCATCCTTTTTATCAAATAGATACTTAATTGCCGAATGTTTCGTATGGACAATTACCTTTGTACCAATCAAATAGGACCAGAACTTGTCAAATGCGAAAACTACGACTAGTAACTCTTTCTTCGTTGTTGTATAATTCACTTGAGCGCTATTAAGAGTTTTACTAGTGTCGTATATCACATGAAAGGTCTTACCTGTGCGCTAGCCTAGGACTGCTCCTACCACAAAATCACTTGCATCACACATGAGCTCAAAAGGTAGCGTCCAATCAGGTGGAACGATAATAAGTGCCGAGGCAAGCTTTTCCTTTAGGGTTTCGAATACTTGGGTGCAAGAATCATCAAAATTGAAGACTTTATCATGTTCAAGCAAATTGAACAAGGGTTTAGTAATCTTAGAAAAATTATGAATGAACCTCATGTAAAAACCTACAGGTCCAATAAAGCTTCGGATTCCTTTAACCGAACTTGGTGGGGGTAATCTCTCGATCACGTCCACCTTGGCTTTGTCTACTTTGATTCCCTTGGATGAAATCTTGTGGCCGAGCACAATTCCTTCATCTACCATAAAATGGCACTTCTCCTAATTAAGGACTAAATCGGATTCTTCACATCTTGCCAACACCTTCTTTAAATTGCCGAGGCAACTATCGAAGTCATTACCAAAAATAGAAAAATCATCCATGAAAATCTCAAGGAAGTCTTCGACCATGTCTTAAAAGATTGCCATCATGCATCTTTGGAAGGTTGTCGGGGCATTACACAATTCGAACGGCATCCTTCAGAAAGCATAAGTACCATATGGGCATGTGAAGGTTGTCTTTTCTTGATCTTCTGGTGCTATGGCAATTTGATTGTAACCTGAATAACCATCAAGAAAACAATAAATGGGTTTACCTGCAAGACGGTCAAGCATTTGATCAATAAAGGGTAAGGGACAGTGATCTTTCCTAGTGGCTTTGTTTAGCTTTCGGTAATCCATACAAACCCTCCAACCGGTCACAGTCCTGGTTGGAATGAGTTCATTGTTTTCATTACTTACCATCGTTATACCTCCCTTTTTTCGGTACACATTGTACCAGACTTACCCATGTACTATTAGAGATAGGGTATATGATGTCGGCGTCAAGACACTTGATGATTTCTTTCATTAAAACCCATTTCATGGCATGATTCAGTCTCCTCTAGGCCTCAATCGAAGGTTTGTGATCATCTTCCAACAAAATCTTATGCATGCACACTACCGGGCTAATTCCCTTCAAGTCGGCAATTGTCCATCCTATCGCCTTCTTATGTAGAATCAACATGTCGATCAGCTTATTTTCCCACTCAAACTGTAACTTAGAAGAGATAATTACAGGCAATGTATTATCGGTTCCCAAGTAAGCATATTTTAGTTGCCCTGACAACTATTTCAACTCAAGAATCGGTGGTTGTTCAATGGAGGGCTATTCGAGTTTACCTTCCTTACCTAAGTAATCCAGTGGTTCAAAGTATGTACATGGTCAATTGACTAACCAATTTTTCTCTTCTTGTTGTTCCATATTGATCGGTTCTTCATACTCCCCAGGTTCCTCTTGATTGGCAATGTAGTTACCGAGGCAACTAAATTCCTCGTCCAAGTTAAACACTGTCGTGGCATGAAGAAGTTGGCATTCTTCCGGATCATCGGCATGCCTTAGTGTTTGGAACATATTTAGTTTAACTTGCTGGTCATTCACCCTCATTGTGAGTTCTCCCTTTTCAACATCAATCAAGGTTCTCCCTGTTGCTAGGAAGGGTCTCCCGAGAATGATAGGTGCATGCTCATCTGCTTCACAATCCAAAACAATAAAGTCAGCGGGAAGAATAAATTTATCAACTTTTACCAGTATGTCTTCAATTTTTCCCTCTGGATGCACATAGGATCTGTCGGCTAGCTGTAGCATAACTGTTGTAGTTCTTGCCTTATCGATTCCTAGTTTCTGGAAAACCGATTTAGGCATCAAGTTTATGCTTGCTCCAAGGTCAATGCTTTCCCAACATAGTGGTTTTCGATGGAACAAGGTATTGTGAAACTTTCGGGATCCTTCAACTTGGGTGGCATGCGATTGTACAGCATGGCCATGCATCCCTCTGTTGTGGCAACTGTTTCAAACTCTCCTAACCTTGTTCTCTTGGACACAATGTCTTTAAGAAACTTGGCATAGTTTGGCATTTTTTCAATTGCCTCAACCAACGGCAAGTTGATGTGGACTTGCTTTAGGATATCAAGAAACTTCTTGAATTGATATTCTTGCTTTTGTCGCTTCAAACTTTGTAGGAATGGTGGTGGAAGTCGGGTATCTTCGATCCTTTCATTGGTCTTGAACCTGATTGGTGGCATTGCCGGGGCAACAGGAGTTGCCGAGGCATTATCAACTGGAGTTGCCGTGGCGTGCCTATTGTTGGTTGCCACGACATCCTTATCGCTAGTTGCTAAGGCATAGTTATCGCTGGTTGTTGCGGCAATTCCTAGTTCAACATCTGAGGCTTTTCCATTGAGTTCGTCTTGTTCTTTTTGTAGAGTTTTGTTTGATGAGCGAGCTTGAGCCTCTTTAATTTGTTGGCCACTTCTAGTGGTGATCGCCTTACATTGCTCATAGCCAGTTCCTCTTGCTACTTCAGTATCGCTAGGTAAACCTCCTTACGGTCTAGTATTCAGGTTTTGAGCAAATTGTCCGACTTGAGTTCCCAATGATTTGATTGTTGTCTCTTGGTTTTACAATCTCATCTCAGCCCTTTAATAAAAGCATCAGTTCTTTTTATGAAGTTACTATTTTCAGCCATATAAGATTCAGTTTTTAACATAAAAGCATTGAGATAATTTTTCAAAAGACTAGATGTTGTCGGTTGTTGCTGCGGAAACTGTTGCCATGGCATATTCTGCTGGAATCATGATGCTTGTGCATTTTGATTGTTCTGGTTTAGAGCATTGTTGGGATTACTCCATGAAAAATTTGGGTGCTTCTTCCAAGCTGGATTATATGTGTTGGACATCACATTGTTGTTACGATTGTAATTCCCCACATAAAAGTTAGATTTCTGGATTCTGCATACATTTAGAAGAATTATGGTTTCCACCACATAACTCACAAAAGGATTCCATTACCTTGACCTCTTGTGTGTTGTTTGGTTTCTGCATGTTCTGGACCATCTTGGTTAGAGTGGCCAATCATGCCAAAATTGAATCTGATGATCCTAGTTCATGTATTGTGGCTTGGCATCTAACTCCTCCTCTTCTAGCATATGAGAACTGATAATCATTCTTGGCAAGCCTGTTCAGAATTTGCATTGCTTCTTCCGGTGACTTATCTAGGAGTATGTCATTTTTCGAGGCATCTAGCATCATCCTTGTTGGTGTACTCACAGCGTTGTAAAACATTGTTACTTGTGTCCACACTAGAAATCCATGTAGGGGGCATATGTGTAGAAGTTCTCTATATCACTCCCAAGCCTCATACATGGATTCATCATCTGCCTACCGAAAAGAAGTAATTTTGTTACGAAGCTTATCAGTCAAATTTGTAGGATTAAATCGAGCAAGGAAATCACAACAAAGATCGGTCCAAGATCCTATTGATCCAACAGGAATACTATTCAACCATGCTTTCGCCCTATCCCTCAATGAATAGGGGAATAATCTTAGCCGTAAAACATCGGGGGTGACTCCTTGTATTTTGAATGAATAGCAAATCTCAAGGAAAGATTTAAGATGTTGTCGTGCATCTTCAGTTGCTGAGCCAATTGTGTTGATCATATTGAACATCACCGGTTTCAACTCAAAGTGGTCTGCTTCAATTTCAGGTGTGGCAACTCCTGGATTAAGTCCTTCAAGATCTTCCTCTAGATAGTCTCGAATAGTTTTGTTTCATGCAAGAAACACTCTTCCTCCTGCTGGAACATCCTGATTCATATTGCCGTCTTGATTAGCCATTGGTACTCTTAACCTTTGTTTGAGTCTTTGCAAGGTTCGTTCAATTTCTGGATCAAAGGGGTATTCTAGTGTAATCGGTCTCGCCCTAGTCATATACCAATGCAAAACCAAAGTTTGTTAACCCTTTGAATCTTAAACAAGAAAAATAAGAAGTGCAAGAAAATAAAAACAAAGTTGCTATTGCCAATCCCCGACAACGGTGCCAAAAACTTGTTGCGCGTAATAAGTGCTCCGCAATTGTGCAAGTGTATACGTCGCAAGTTATAGTATAAAAGATATCGTCTCCATAGGGATTGGTTCCACTTTAAGAATCTAATCTCTTGCACTTTAAAAAGTAAAAACACAACTAGAAGATTGTAGGAGTTTTAACTAACAACTAAACTAAGAAAGTAATAAAGTTAATGAAGATGTAATCAAATGAGAGAGAATAGGCCAGGTTATCGTGAGTTGAAGAATGTAGCCAATTGGATCGTCTTGGTAAAAGAGTGCAAGGGCAACTCAGTTTCTATGGCAACTTACGCAGCGGGGTTGCCTTGGCAATTATCGACGATTGCCTGGGCAACTGGCTGGGCAGCAACTTCAAGGTTCGACGGAGCATTCTTCAACGGTTTCTTCTTATCCCTAAGTCGAAACTCTAGCTAATTGTGCATGCCTTGATAATACATCCCTGCTTGAATCAAAGGTGAACAACAACCAATCTTGCGCTCCTCTTAGCCGTTGAAATCCTTAAATTATTCCTAAGTCGGATTAATCTTCACCATCAATAGATTGAATACAGACCATACTCATTCATTTCTTGAATCTAACTCTCCCGATATTAGATAAATAGATGAAGTTACGAGATCATCTCCCAATTCACTCGCAAACAAGAATAAAAACCAAGAATGAGTAAACCTTGAATTGAAAGTGCAAACACTTATTACCTAAACAAAATCCAATTGTTTCTTACAACCACAAAACACAGTAACCTTAGCCAAATAGATTTAGTTCATGGAAATGTTCCAAAGAAACACAAAATAAAGAATCCTAACATAAACCTAATTGAACAAAGAAGAAAAAGATGAAGAATTGTTGAAGGCCCTTGTCGAAATCTCTCCCCTTTGCTCTCTCTTCAATCAAACTCTCCCCCTTTGCTCTCTTGGAGTTGACGGCTTGGTCTCCTTTAAATAGGAGATGGCTAGGTCAAAGTCTCTCTTGAGGAAGAAGTTAAGTTGGAATTAAATACTTTAAAAGAATATAATTCTTTATTATATTTAAATTCCTTCTAGATCTTCTCCTATATTCTTGGGATTTAATTTCTCTTTGACCTCTTCATGGAAATCAAGCTCCTTTGGGATTTAACTTTGCTCCACGTCATCTTGGGCTTATCTAGTCATCAATTTCGACTACCATATCATCTTATCCCTTATCGACAATTACCCTGGAAACTAGCTTGACATCTTCTTCATGCATTGCCCTGGCAACTGGTTCCAGCCTTGTTTAGGCAAGTGATTCTGCACACATACAAAAACAACTATCGGCAGCATCCTTTTTCCACAAAATTAAGCAAAATATGAAATCAAGCTTGTCCGCCAAGGAAATAATGCAAACATGCATGAATGGCTAATAATGCAACTAATATGAACCTAAGTCTAGCAATAATATGAATAAAAAGGGTGAATAAAATAGTACTTTTAGACGCTTAACAGAGATACTGGTGGAAGGGCCTGAAGAGGGATGTTGTTAGGTTTGTGTCGAAGTGTTCGACTTGCTAGAAAGTAAAAGCAGAGCTTCAGCTTCTGTCTGGGTTACTTCAGCATATTGAGATTCCTCAGTGGCAATAGGAGCGTGTGACGATGGATTTTGTTAGTGGTCTTCCTTTGACCCCCTCTAAGAAGGACTCTATCTCGGTTATTGTTGATCGGTTGACTAAGTCTGTGCACTTTATTCCTGTTCGGGTTAACTATTCTTTGAGTAGGTTAGCCAAGCTTTACATCTCAGAGATTATTAGACTTCATGGGGTGCCATTGTCTATCATTTCTGATCGAGACCCAAGGTTCACAGCGAAGTTCTGAAGGTTTCTTCACACTGCTTTGAATACTCGGTTAAACTTTAGCACTGCTTATCATCCACAGACCGATGGCCAGTCTGAGCGGGTAATCCAGATTCTTAAAGATATGTTGAGGGGTTGTATTGTGGATTATAAAGGCATTTGGGAGGATTTCTTACTACTTGCGGAGTTCGCCTACAATAATAGCTACCAGGATAGTACCAAGATGGCACCGTATGAGGCTTTGTATGGGCGTAAGTGTCGTACACCTATTGGTTGGACCGAGCTTAATGAGCATAGATTGTTGGGACCGGATATTGTACATGAGGCTGAGCAGACGGTTAGATTGATTCGGGATCGGATTAAGTTTAATTTTGACAAACAGAAGTCTTATGTCGATTTGAGACATCGGGATCTTGAGTTTGATGTGTGAGATGAGGTTTTCTTGAAAGTATCTCCGTGGAGGAAGGTACTTCGTTTCGGTCGGAAAGGCAAACTGAGTCCTCGGTTCATCAGCCCTTATCGGATTATTCGGCGAGTTGGACCAGTTGCCTATCATCTTGAGTTACCACCAGAGCTTAATAGTATTCATGATGTCTTTCATGTCTTTGTGTTGAGACGCTATCATGCTGATCCGTCTCACATTATTCTTGTGGAAGAGATTGAGATTCGTCCCGACTTGCGTTTTGAGGAGGAGCCAGTTGAGATTCTTGCTCAGGACAAGAAGGTTCTCCGAAGGAAGACCATTAAGATGGTCAAGGTCTTGTGACGTAATCGTGGTCATGATGAGGCTAAGTGGGAGCCCAAGGCTGTCGTCAAAGCCCAGTATCCACATCTATTCGATCCAGGTAAATTTCGAGGTTGAAATTTCTTTTAAGAAGGGGAGAGTTGTAACACCCCAATTTTCCCCAAATTAAAAAAAAAACCTAAATAGTGAAAAATCCCCAATTTCGTAACCCTAATTTTTGGGAATTTAAAAGTGTAGTTCTAATTGAATTTAGGGACTTAATTGGGAATTTTGAAACTTGTGTGGCCTTTGTGTAATGCGGGGGTAATTGGGGCCTTTTGTTGGTAAATTGCCCTTTTTCTTTAGGTTATTTATACCTCCTTATAACCTCAAAACCCCCATCAACTCATTTAGTAAACCCTAGCTGCACCCTTACCCAAAAATTCCCTGAAATCCCTAACTTCCCACATTTCCCTTGCTCTAGCCAAGCTCTGACGAGCCTTGGCATCGTTCGTTTGCCGTTCGGAGACCGCCAGTGGGTTTGCCTCTTCGTTCCATCTAAAGCCGCCCATCTATCATACCGAGCTAGTGAGTGTAGCTCCACGACCAACGAGGAGCTAGTTCGCACCTTCTTGCTCCACCACTGCCACTGTTCTCATTTTTTCTCTCTGTTAGTTGCTCTGTCATGCTCCTCGGTGGCTTGGTAGTTTTGAACGTGAGGGTAAGATCCAACCTCATTTCTTTTATTTGCTGCGAGCATCAGGGTGTTGTGGTGCGAGTGGGTAAGCCGTGCATGGCCTTTTTGCGTCGTCGTGGCTTTCGGAATGCCACCGCCATCTTTGCTGGTTTTGCCGCCGCCACGGTTTCGATATGTATTATTAAATTGTGATTTTGAATTATTAAACCTAACAACCTTTCTTGAGGGACAAGATTTTCAAACTTAACTTCCAATATTCGACTTAAGAAATTAGGTCAAATTTTGGAGGTTACATGTGATACATGGATGTCTTATACATCATTGGTAAGAATTGCGATAAGACTACCTGGATTATATATTGGCATGATATTTATGTCATTGATCATATATTTGACATATTTTAAATATGTCAAAAGTGAATATTAATGCATGGATCACTAGTTATATATAATGGTAATGTTATTTCGGGTATGAACTGCCCAATGTTCAATTATATTTATATACATTGCCATGAATGGAATAAATACGGGAATTATGCCCAGATAAGTTATTGAAGGACATGGTATAGTTGGCATGCCATAGAGTCCAGCAGCACGCTGCATAATCAGGATAGCACTATAGTGTATATAAAGGACACTTAGTGTATGGTAAGCACAAACTTATAAATGTGTGGGTATTATGGTAAGCAAAACCTTATAAATGTTCGGTATTATGTTAAGCACAACCTTATAAATGTGCGGGGAGCACTTCGGTGCATAATTCACTCGCGTACCCAGGGTCCTCAAGGTTTATTTTTGGGCTATAAATAAAGGGATAATAAATGGTAAACAGGTTAGAGAATATATGAACTCTCGGAACATATGGCTAGTATATCGATAAGAAATTTATATATAGTTTATATTATGTTGATATATGATTAGTATGATGGTATAATGATCTAGTGATCATGATGCAATTATGCATATATGACATATTATGATAACCGGGCAAATATGAAAATCTTATGACATTGGCATATAGTAAATAATTACTAATACAATGTGAAAATTGATGCATTGGCATATATCATGTTATATAAATGTGGCTACGAAGTTGAATAAAGTTTAAATTATTGTTATTAACTTCCTTATTTGCCTCACTAAGTTCGTACTTAGCATGTGTTTGATTGTACACACATAGTAAATCAAGATGAAAAAGGAGAAAAGCATTGCATCATTATTGGAAAGCTCAACAGGTAATCACGGTAATGACATCCTAATTAAGGTTTGATTATTATTGTGGCATGTATACTTGTTAAACCTAGTTGAGTGTTATTGGCCTTTAAAGTTCGTTATGGTTTCAAGATACTTGACGTTTCTAGAAAGATTTAAGGTTAAGAATAACCTTAAGTTATGAGTTGCACGCTAAGATAATTGATTTAAGATTTGAAACTCGAGTAATAATTTAATTCAGTTTTTAATAAAGTTAAGCGTGCTTGGGCTAGAGAAATTTCAGGATGGGTGACCACTGGAAATTTTTTTGAAAATTTTAAATTACCCTAATTTTTGGATTAAAGATGTAACATTTTTGACTCGTACCTGGTGTATGGATACGGAAAAGGGGTGTTACAACCCAAAAGAATTTTGTTACCAAAAATCAAGACTTGATTCTATGTTTGTAGAGGGAGCATTGCTACAAGGCCAAAACTTCTAGTGCAAATTCATGGTACCTTGATAGTGGATGCTCAAGACACATGATCGGTGACAAGAGTAGATTCTTGGAGCTAAAACCAAAAAGTGGAGGAGTAGTGATTTTCAGTGACAACTCCAAAGGCCACATTGACGGAATTGGTTCTATTGGTAATCATTTTTCTATACTCATTGATAATGTTTTATATGTCAATGGTCTTAAGGATAAGCCAAATGTGGGATAAAGATTTCAATGTCATATTTAATTTAAATGGTTGCAAAATCATTGACATTGATTCTAACAAAATTGTGCTTATTGGTCATCGTATAGGAAATATTTACATGGAGATGACATTCATATTTCAAATGCATGTTTTGCTGCAAAAGATGAGCATGATTCTTGGTTGTGGCATAGAAAACTAGGACATGCAAGCATGAGTGTTTTGGAAAATTTGATTTCAAATGATCTAGTAAGAGGTTTGCCTAAAATCAAGTTTTCTCTTGACAAAATTTGTGATGCATGTGCTAAAGGAAAACACAAAAGATTTTATTTTAAATCCATTAATGATGTATCAACAACTAGAATTTTACAATTGATCCATATAGATATTTTTGGTCCTATTAGAACTATGAGCTTGGGTGGAAAACAATATGCATTTGTTTTAGTTGATGATTACTCTAGATTTACTTGGGTTCTCTTTTTAAGTACCAAGGATAAAGCTTTAGAAAAAATCATCACATTTTCAAAAGCAAACCAAAATGATGTTGGCTACTCTATTTCTCATGTTAGGAGTGACCATGGAACAGAATTTCAAAATCTTGGTTTTGAAGAGTTTTGTAACTCAAATAGAATTAGCCATAATTTTTTGGCTCCTCGCACACTTTAACAAAATGGGGTTGTTGAGAGGAAAAATAGATTTTTATAAGAAATGGCTAGAACCATGCTTTGTGAAAACACTTTGTGTAACACCCTTTCCCATATCCGTACACCGGATACGATTTGGAAGTGTTATGACTTCTTTAAATCAAAATCGAGGTAATTTAATTTTTTTTTGAAAACTTCCTGATGGTCACCCATCCTAAAATTCCTCTAGCCCAATCACACTTAAGTTTATTGAAAACTGAGTTAAATTATTTATTCGAGCTTCAAATCATAAATCAAGGATCTTAGCATGCAACTCATAGCCTAAGTTTATTCTTAGACTTGAATCTTTCCAAAAACGCCAATTATCATGAACCCATAACGAACTTTAAATGTCAATCCCAACTCGAATAAGTTTAGGAAGCATACATACCATACATGCCACTATACTAATCAAACCGTATATAGGATGTCATTACTGTGATTACTTGTGGAGCTTTCCAATATTGATTCAATGCTCTTCTCACCCTCATCTTGATTTACCTACGTGTATACAATCAAACACACGCTAAGTACGAACTTAGTGAGGCAACAAAGGAAATTAATAACAATAATTTAAACTTTATTCAAGTTCATGGCTATATTTATAGAGCATGATATATACCAATGCATTAGCTTTCACATTGCATTAGTAATTATTTACTATATGCCAACGTCATAAGATTTTCATGCTTGCCCGGTTATCATAATATGCCTTATATGTATAAATGCGTCATGATCACTAGATAAATATATCATCATACTAATCATGTATCAACATGATATAAACCAAATATAAATTTCTTACCAATATACTTGCTATTTGCCCCAAGTGTTCATATAAATATGTCCCGAGAGTTTATATACTCTGTAACATGTTTACCATTTATTATCCCTTTATTTATAACCCAACTAAACCTTGAGGACCTTGGGTACACGAGTCTAATATGCACCAAAGTGCTTCCCGCACATTTATAAGGTTGTGCTTACCATAATACCCGCACATTTATAAGGTTGTGCTTACCATACACTAAGTGTCTTTTATATACACTATAGTGCTATCCCGGTTATGCAGCGTGCTGGTGGACTCTATGGCATGCCAACTATACCCTATGCCTCAATGACTTATTTGGGCATAATTCTCGTATTTATTCCATCCATGGCAATGTATATCAATATAATTTAACATTGGCAGTTCATACCCGAAATAACATTCATAGCATACCATCATCAATAACTAGTGATCAATGCATTTGTTTTCAACCTTTGACGTATTTAAAATATGTCAAATATATGATCAATGAAATAAATATCATGCCAACATATAAATCAAGTAGACTTATCGCAAGTCTTACCGTCGATGTATAAAACATCCATGTATCATGTTATGTATGCGTTGCACTCACCTGGGCCATTTATTAGCATGCCTCACTAAATTCTACTCGTTTCTTTCCTTTATAGAACCTCGAACTTTCTTTGATTCGGCCTTGACTTCATTAATTCAAATCTAACAATACCTTAAACACGCTATCTAATAAAAATCATTCGAATATAAAATTTCCAAATATTTTCTTTCATCCATGTACTATTCAAAATCTCATTATGGTCCTTAGTGACCAATTTAAACTTCCAATAATTCTTCCGAGCTTGCTAACTCACATTTAAATACAAAATGCTTTAAATTCTATTTTTGACAGCTTGCGCTACCTTCAAAGATTTGCTTATACCGGGCTGAATACATACCGGATCTTAATTTCCTTTATGCTAGAAAAACTAGATTCGATAACGGCTCTAACGGTATAAGCTACATAAATTAATAAAATCTATAAAAATTATGAAAATTCTTCAAACTCCCGTCACAGTGTTGTTTCGAAAGGAACTGTCTGTAAAATTTCTGACCTTTACTCGATTAAAAATTCATATCTTTTAACTCGGAACTCAAAATCAATTTCAGTTTGTTGGAAATGAAACTAGAAGAACACATCTTTACAACGGTATAAAATTCATCATCTAACCATTTTTTAGAATTTATGATGAATTTTCAAAGTCCAAAATTCAATCTTCTTCAAAGGTTTCCATAATCAACTTCTAATTTCTACTAACTTCTTCTTATTTTTCTACTTATCAATTTAGTCCCAATCACTTGCTTCAAACCATCAATTCATAATCTTTTTCATCAAATAATTATTCAAAATAATTCCCTCTAATTTTCTTTCTTTGCCCAAAATAGTCACTAAAATGCAAAGGTAAGGATTCAAACTTCTTAACTTTGCAATTTAGTCCTCAAATCAACACTACTACCTTATTTCTATTATTTTAACTAAAAATCAGATTTGATCCCCATCCAATAATTCATTTCCTATTGGGTCACTTGATTTTGACAATTTGTCAAAATGGTCCCTAATTTAATTCAACATCGGTTTAGCATTCTAACATAAATTTCACATCTCCAACATCATTAATTACATAAATACACTCCAAATTCATAAAATTCAGATTCGTTCCCTTAACTTTGAAGCTTGCCGAATTGGTCCCTATAATTGTAACTTAGGGTTTTGCTTCCAAATAACAAATCAAGCTTACTAGATCATTAATCCAACATCACAAACCCTAAATTAGACTTAAATCCATAAACCCTAATCTTCTACATACAAACCAAAATATGTAGGGTTTAAATCGTAACTCAAAAATATTATTTTAACATCATATAAGCTTGATACTAACATAAATTCAACCCTGGAATCATAAAATCTCAAAAGCCCCAATTTTGTTCATAAACCCTAATTTACTTCTCATGTAAAATTCTCATCAACCAAGCATGTATTCCATGAATTAAATACATCAAAAGATAGAGCTTGAAGAGTAGAACAACTTTGCAGTTCGAAAGATTACTTGAAAATCGAGTTTCAAAGCTTGAATTGAGCTTGGAAAATTTTCTCCCTTATTCCCCAATATTTTTGAAAATTGCAAGATGAAGAAGACTTCATCTTTTTTTTCCTTTTTATTTTAAAACTCTCCAATTATGCCACTTTTATCCAACGATTGAGATTGATTTTATCATCAATCAAAGGCCAAGATTTAAACTTCAAATTTATTCTTCCAAAAATAGCCCTTGTAACTTCAAATATTTCATAATTGCCATCCCTACCAAATGACCAATTTGCCCTCCAACTAGTCTTTATTTACTAGTTTGTTTTAAAATTTCCATTCCATTAAAATTTAACTAAATTATTTCCTCTTCAACCGGCCACTATTCCATAAATATCATTTTATGATTTTCCATGGATTATGGAATAACCTCTAAAATTTCAGTTCAATCTGATTTCCCGATTTTCACAAAATACGTCTACTACGATTTTACCTTTACTGAGCTATCGGAGTTATTCCGAAAATTCTATATTTCCATAATATTCCTCGTATTATCATTCTTCAGCCAATGACCTAAATTTAAATCTTGAATTAGTAGCTTACCACTTTTCCCTTATGATTTTCCAAAAATTACGATATTGTCATTTTTCATCGAACAGCTCATATTTAACATGGAAAATCAATTTAAATCTCAGGGTTCATATTCTTCCAACACAGAGAAAATATCTTATTCATATAAAATGACACAATCAACCTTGGCTTATCATCCTTCAAAATATCCTAGATATTTAATTCGATCTGATTATCTGAATATTTTTCTGAACTTTATCGCTTTATAGCCATTAATACAGACTCCGTACGAAAAATTCGAGTATCACAAAAACATCATTCCTGGGGGTAAACTATTCATCTACGGGGTTAAAATACATAACTTTTAAAAATTACTCTTTGGTCCCTAAACTTTTCCAAAGTTTACACTTTAACCCCTAAACTTTCAAAATTTTCATTTTAGTCACTAACCAAAATTTGGGATTACATTTCTCCCCCTTAAGAAAATTCGTCCTCGAATTTTCAACACATACTTGGCTCAAAACAATGAGGAAACTGTTTTCTCAAATCTTTTTCTCTTCCCATATCGCTTTTTGACTTCATAATTTCACCAAAGAAATTTAACAAGCGAGATCATCTTATTTCTTAATCCTTTAACTTCATGTGACAAAATCTTGAACGATTCTTCCTCATAAATTGAATCCAGTTCAATTTCTATTCCTTCAGAGGTAATGTTATGTAAAGAATTTTATCGATACTTCTTGAGCATCAATACATGAAATATATTGTGAATCTTGTCAATTTCAGGAGGTAAGGTTAACTAATAAGCCACCGGACCAACCCTTTTCACAATCCTATATGACCCAAAGGATCTCGGACTTAGCTTCCCTTTTTGGTCCAAACCATGACACCTTCTTCCAATGTGAAACTTTTAAGTAATACTTTATCCTTAACTTCATATAAATATCTTTTCTTTCAAGATCAGCAGATAATATTCACTTTTCTAAAGCAATTCTAAATTACTTCGAACCATTCATACTTGATTCTCCATATCCTGAACTGAATCAAATCAGATTCAATCACCTCTTAGTTCTCTTTTCATCATCCTCGAGAAAATAAATTACTCCTTATGAACATTCTTTAGACTTAACATCAAGATCTTTAAATTTTTTCCTTTTCACCTTACTGAATTCTTTCCAGGCATATCTTATCTTTTATTTATAAATCTCTGACCCAATTTGTCATAATAGACTTGAGCTGAGGCTGTGTAATCGATACACTATTTTCCTCCAAAGATAATTAAGCATTTAATGCTTATAAGACAAAGAGTGACTTTTGGATAAGTACATCAACTACTATTTTAGCCTTATTACATCACTACACATACCAACCTATTATGAGACGTATTATTGAATAAGGTAGAATCCTTACTAGATTCATATTGCAGTAATACTAGTGCTACTATCAAATCTTCCTTTATTGGTAATAATATAATCGTAATTTCACCTTAGAAGAACATTATTGCGTATTTAACTAACATCACTAAAACTTCCTCAGGTGATATACCAATTCGTATAAAACCTCCATCTAATGACTCTTGCAACTAGATGTTTAGCTTTCTCAATCTAGTAAGAGCCATTATGTAGAGTGTAATCAATATAAGTCCAATATTGGATTAAATCCAATCCTAAACTTAGTCTCTCAATTAAGCATCAAGCCTGACAGCTCCTCTTGGGCAACCCATTTAAAACTTACAAACAATAGGAATACTCTTCCAGCTTACCCTTAATGCTCGATATCCATAGCATAAGTTAAATCATTTTCATATTGATAACAAATTCCAATAAAAACTCTGCATTCTCATGCATGCCAATTGTCACAACACTCGCATGATTGGTTTTGTGATTTTCTTGAATCTCCAACAGTAATTATAAATGTTAGAGATTTCCTAATTTTCCTTGTCCCTATCTCTTAGCGGAACTATGTAATAAGTTTAAATTGATATTTTTGCCGAAAATCCTTACCACTTTTTTTAGAAGTCGTTATCTTGATTCACTATTTCTCTTTACGAGCTATAACCTCTATTTAGATGTTTTCTCATTTTGAACCTCTTTCCATTGCATTTAGCATAATTTACTGCTTTATATAATTTTAAAATACATAGGGCAGTCAGTACTTCTTTATACCTGATCTCTAGCCCTCTATGAATTGTCATAACATGCTCTCCTTCTGTCTGTAGGAAATAGTTTAGAAGTAATTCAACTCAGTTTATTAAACTTGCACTCATAACCGTAAATGATCCAATTGCCCTAATTAAGATGTAAGAAACTCTGTTGCATCTCTAGAATAAACTTTGTTACGGAACACTCAAAGAAAGAACTTCTAATTAACAGACTTTTGAGTATGTACCGTAACATTACTTTATCAAATACGGGTCTAATCCTTTCAGATGAATTAATACTATATTTTTAGTCTCCTCTGATCCTCAATAGAGAGTTCCTTCAACCTAACCTTTATATCCTCAAACCATAGATTAACAATCATAGAATTTCCGTCCATATCTCTCTGAAAATATATTGTATCAGAACTCTCAATTCTTTTGTAATCGGTGCCTAAGCAAGCTGATTCATGATCAAATCTAATGTCTGGAAAAATCCTAATCCAGAACATACACATCATGTTACCCTGGTGCCTCTTCACCATGCTAAACTGAGGGTAAAATATAATCATTAACCTTATCATACTCATGAATCTCTTATTGATTCACTCGCCTAAACACCTGACACGATTCTTTTACCCTCACACCTTGGAATTTAATAAAGTAAGCAATTGCATTCATTCCAACAAGTAAAATCATCAGTAATTATGACATCCTAGTGACATGTATACACTTTTGACCTTTACCATACTTCGTTTAATCTCTAGAACTGGCTAAACCTATAACTCTTATACCAATAATTGTAACACCCCCTTCCCATATCCGTACACCGGATAAGAGTTGGAAGTGTTATGACTTCTTTAAATCAAAATCGGGGTAATTTAAAATTGTCAAAAAACTTCCCGATGGTCACCCATCCTAAAATTCCTCTAGCCCCAAGCACGCATAACTTTTTTGAAAACTGACTTAAATTATTTATTCGAGCTTCAAATCATAAATCAAGGTTCTTAGCGTGCAACTCATAGCCTAAGATTATTCTTAAACTTGAATCTTTCCAGAAACGCCAATTATCATGAACCCATAACTAACTTTAAAGGTCAATCCCAACTCGAATAAGTTTAGCAAGCATACATACCATACATGCCACTATACTAATCAAACCGTATATAGGATGTCATTACTGCGATTACCTGTTGAGCTTTCCAATATTGATGCAATGCTCTTCTCACCCTCATCATGATTTACCTACGTGTGTACAATCAAACACACGCTAAGTACGAACTTAGTGAGCCAATAAAGGAAATTAATAACAATAATTTAAACTTTATTCAAGTTCATGGATACATTTTTATAGCATGATATATACCAATGCATCAACTTTCACATTGCATTAGTAATTATTTACTATATGCCAATGTCATAAGATTTTCATGCTTGCCCGGTTATCATAATATGCCTTATATGTATAAATGCGTCATGATCACTAGATAAATATACCATCATACTAATCATGTATCAACATGATATAAACCGAATATAAATTTCTTACCAATATACTTGCCATTTGCCCCGAGTGTTCATATAAACATGCCCCGAGAGTTCATATACTCTCTAACCTGTTTACCATTTATTATCCCTTTATTATAGCCAAACTAAACCTTGAGGACCCTGGGTACACGAGTCTAATATACACCAAGGTGCTTCCCGCACATTTATAAGGTTGTGCTTACACTATAGTGCTATTCTGGTTATGCAGCGTGCTGCTGGACTCTATGGTATGCCAACTATACCCTGTCCCTTAATGACTTATTTGGGCATAATTCTCGTATTTATTCCATCCATGAAAATGTATATCAATATAATTTAACATTGGCAGTTCATACCCGAAATAACATTCATAGCATACCATCATCAATAACTAGTGATCAATGCATTTGACTTATCGCAAGTCTGACCGTCGATGTATAAAACATCCATGTATCATGTTATGTATGCATTACACTCACCTGGGCCATTTATTAGCATGCCTCACTAAATTTTACTCGATCTTTTCCATTATAGAACCTCAAACTTTCTTTGATTCGACCTTGACTTCATTAATCACATGAATAAGATAAAATATTTGTTAGATTCAAATATAACAAATATTTTTCCTTTCTTCCTTGTACTATTCAAAAGCTCATTATGGTCCTTAGCGACCAATTTAAACTTCCAATAATTCTTCCGAGCTTGCTAACTCACATTTAAATACCAAATGATTCAAATTCCATTTTCTGACAACTTGCGCTACCTTGTACTATTCAAATATTTTCAAATATTTTTTGATAACTTGCGCTACCTCGAATATAAAATTTTCAAATATTTTTCCTTTCTTCCTTGTACTATTCAAAAGCTCATTATGGTCCTTAACGACCAATTTAAACTTCCAATAATTCTTCCGAGCTCGCTAACTCACATTTAAATATCAAATGTTTCAAATTCCATTTTTTGACAACTTGCGCTACCTTCAAAGATTTGCTTATACTGGGCAGAATACATACCGGATCTTATTTTCCTTTATGCTAGAAAAACTAGATTTGATAACGGCTCTAACGGTATAAGCCACATAAATTAATAAAATCTATAAAAAATTATGAAAATTCTTCAAACTCTCGTCACAGTGTTGTTTCGAAAGGAACTGCTCTGTAAAATTTCTTACCTTTACTCGATTAAAAATTCATATCTTTTAACTCGGAACTCAAAATCAATTTCAGTTTGTTGGAAATGAAACTAGAAGAACACATCTTTACAACGGTATAAAATTCATCATCTAACCATCTTTTAGAATTTATGATGAATTTTCAAAGTCACTGCCAAAATTCAATCTTCTTCAAAGCTTTCCATAATCAACTTCTAATTTCTACTAACTTCTTCTTATTTTTCTACTTATCAATTTAGTCCCAATCACTTGCTTCAAACCATCAATTCATAATCTTTTTCATCAAATAATTATTCAAAATAATTCCCTCTAATTTTCTTTCTTTGCCCAAAATAGTCACTAAAATGCAAAGGTAAGGATTCAAACTTATTAACTTTGCAATTTAGTCCTCAAATCAACACTACTACCTTATTTCTATTATTTTAACTAAAAATCAGATTTAATCCCCATCCAATAATTCATTTCCTATTGGGTCACTTGATTTTGACAATTTGTCAAAATGGTCCCTAATTTAATTCAACATCGGTTTAGCATTCTAACATAAATTTCACATCTCCAACATCATTAATTACATAAATACACTCCAAATTCATAAAATTCAGATTCGTTCCCTTAAGTTTGAAGCTTGTCGAATTGGTCCCTATAATTTTAACTTAGGGTTTTGCTTCCAAATAACAAATCAAGCTTACTAGATCATTAATCCACCATCACAAACCCTAAGTTAGACTTAAATCCATAAACCCTAATCTTTTCCATACAAACCAAAATATGTATGGTTTAAATCCTAACTCAAAAATATGGTTTTAACACCATATAAGCTTGATTCCAACATAAATTCAACCATGGAATCATAAAATCTCAAAAGCTCCAATTTTGTTCATAAACCCTAATTTCCTTCTCATGTAAAATTATCATCAACCAAGAATGTATTCCATGAATTAAATGCATCAAAAGGTAGAGCTTGAAGAGTAGAACAACTCTGCAGTTCGAAAGATTACTTGAAAACTGAGTTTTAGAGCTTGAATCGAGCTAGGAAAATTTTCTCCCTTATTCCCCAATATTTTTGAAAATTTCAAGATGAAGAAGACTTCATCTTTTTGCCTTTTTTGTTTTAAAACTCTCCAATTGTGCCACTTTTATTATATAAATGAATTTTAAATTCATTAAAATAGGGAAATTACAAAAGTGCCCTTTTATCCAATGGTTGAGATTGATTTTATCATCAATCAAAGGCTAAGATTTAAACTTCAATTTTCTTGTTCCAAAAATAGCCCTTGTAACTTCAAATATTTCAAAATTGCCATCCCTTCCAAATAACCAATTTGCCCTCCAACTAGTCTTTATTTACTAGTTTGTTTTAAAATTGCCATTCCATTAAAATCTAACTAAATTAGTTCCTCCTCAAACGGCCACTATTCCATAAATATAATTTTATGATTTTTCATGGATTATGGAACAGCCTCTAAAATTTTAATTCAATCCGATTTCCGAATTTTCACAAAATATGTCTACTACGATTTTACCTTTACCGAGCTATCAAATTTATTCCAAAAATTCTATATTTCCATAATATTCCTCGTATCATCATTCTTCAGCCAATGACCTAAAGTTAATTCTTGAATTAGTAGCTTACCAACTTTGCCCTTGTGATTTTGCAAAAATTACGATCTTGCCATTTTTCATCCAACAGCTCATATTTAACATGGAAAATCAATTTAAATTCAAGGGTTCATATTCTTCCAACACAAAGAAAATATCTTAGTCATATAAAATGACACAATCAACCTTGTCTTATCATCCTTCAAAATATCCTAGATATTTAATTCGATCTAATTATCTGAATATTTTTCTAAACTTTATCGCTTTATAGCCATTAATACAGACTTCATACGAAAAATCCGAGTATCACAAAAACAACATTCTTGGGGGTAAACTATTCATCTACAGGGTTAAAATATATAACTTTTGAAAATTACACTTTGGTCCCTAAACTTTTCTAAAGTTTACATTTAACCCTTAAACTTTCAAAAATTTTATTATGGTCACTAACCAAAATTTGGGATATTACAATTTGCCTAAGTATTTTTGGGTGGAAGCCGCAAATACCGCTTGTTATATTGTCAACCGTGTAATGATTAGGCCAATTTTGAAGAAAACACTTTATGAGCTTTTCAAAAATGAGAAGCCTAACATTAGCTATTTTCATCCTTTTGGATGTAAATGTTTTGTTTTAAACAATAGAAAAAATAATTTAGGCAAGTTTGATGGAAAAAGTGATGAAGCAATTTTTCTAGGTTACTCTTTAAACTCTAAAGCCTATCGAGTATTTAACAAAAGAACTTTAGTGGTTGAAGAGTCCATTCATGTTGTTTTTGATGATAACCTCATTTTGATGAAGGATACTTGAGATGATGATGATGTTGTACGAATTTTTTATATCAATGATGGTGGAGGACAATCATCAAAGGTAGATGAAGTTCCAACAAAAGAAGAACCACAAGATCCACCTCTAGAAGCCTTGAAGGACATGTCTCTATAGGAAATGGAGGTCACCTACCCAAGGGAGTTCAACTATGTCAAAGGTGGTGAGTTTTTGTGTGATCCATCCAAAAGTGTAACCACTAGATATCTCATGCATAGAGCCTAAAATATCAAAGAAGCATTACATTATAATTATTGGATATTGACAATGCAAGAAGAGTTAAATCAATTTGAGAGGAGTAATGTTTGGACATTAGTTGAAAGGCTTAGTAATAAATCTACTATAGGTACAAAATGGATTTTTAGAAACAAACTAGATGAGAGTGGTAACATAGTGAGAAACAAGGCTAGACATGTTGCCCAAGGTTACACTCAAGAAGAAGGAATTGGTTTTGATGAAACCTATGCACCCGTAGCTAGAATGGAAGCTATTAGGGTATTGCTTGCATTTGCATGTTTTCATGAATTCAAGTTTTTTCAAATGGATGTTAAAAGTGCTTTTGTAAATGGTTTTATAAATGAAGAAGTGTATGTAGAACAACCGCCCAGTTTTGAAGATCCAAAATATCCAAACCGTGTTTTCAAACTTTCAAAAGCTTTATATGGTTTGAACCAAGCTCCTAGAGCTTGATATGAAAGATTGTCAAATTTTTTAATTAAAAAATTTTGACAAAGGGAAGGTTGATACTATACTTTTTATAAAATAAAAGGCAAGGATATTTTAGTAGTCCAAATGTATGTTGATGATATTATTTTTGGTTCTACTAATGAGTCTCTTCGCCAATATTTCGATAAGTTAATGCAAGGTGAATTTGAAATGAGCATGATTGGGGAGCTCTAATTCTTTTTAGGACTCCAAATCAAGCTGTAACACCCCTTACCCATACCCTTAACTGAATACGAGTTAGAGATCTCACATGACCCTTATACATTAGTTCTGATTTCAAAAAATGGTAAAATTTTTGTTTCTTTAAAATATAAACAATTAACTCATTAACTAAAATAATATTTAATCGCGTAAAATTTAAACTTAATATTTTTAAGTTAAATTCGAACCTAGATTTAAGCAGCAACTAGGAAGTTTACTTCTAATTCACATAAATAATAGAACTGCCTAAAAACTGCCTAAATTAAAAATCATTTAGATATCAAATAAAATGCGATTAATTTATCTCTTTACAAAACATCATATCAGAGCAGCTTAAAACATTTATAATTTACATGCCTACTAATAGCATCAAAAGTAACATCGAAGATGTCATACTGATAATGATGTTTCACTCCCAAAATAGATGATGTCTTCTACTGCTGCTCCTTACGCCTTTTACCTACGCGTGAAACATTCACACACTAAGTATACACTTAGTGAGGCAACATAAAATAATTTAAACATTTTACTATAAAGAAATGGCAATAACAAACAAAATACAATATATATATATATAGGATTATGAAATCGTAAATCTGACTTGTCAAAGTCGTTCCACTGTTAGGTAACCAATAAAATCTCAAAATTCATATATATGTAAGACAGGTTATACCAAAGCGATTCTTCATTGAAAATTCATTTCACTTAGATCATTCTTTTCACTTTCACTCTTAATTAAATTTATAGCCCAATGTAAAGTAAATTAGAATGCATGGTATGCAAGTCACTATTGAGTATGCACATGTGCGGCATCAACTAACTTGTTGTGCCAAAATAAAACATTGTATCACTGTATCACTATATCACTGCTGTAATTTAATAGCATCACTATATCACTAGGTCATAGTTGTAGAACACAACGTCACTATATCACTATACTCCACCTCATTGACATGCCAATTATACCAAGAATCTCAATAATTGAACAATGGGCTTTTAACCAATTCACTATTATGATTTCTTTACCTGTTCAATATTATCAATAGATAAAGACATATCACTATAACATATATAAGAAAAATACTTTGGGCAGTTCATACCAAAAATCATTTATAAATCATTCAAAGCCACTTAATATGTATATAATCTACAATTCAAATCCTTTTTCTTCTCAACACTTGAGGTTGACTTATCACAAGTCTTCCTCATAGCATAAAAATTAGTAGGAATGCACTCACATGTTTCCTCACTAGTATACTGTACAAATACTTTCAACTTTACTCTTGCGTTTTTCCTTTATCAACAGCCTGGCTTGTATCTCAATTTTGATCTCGATTACGATGTACACAACATTTAACAACGCATACCATTCAAAGTACATGTTAGTATTATAATAACATTAGTACATATTAGGAATAATATTCCTAATAATTCTTTTAATACCAACTTCATATTATAATATCAATGTTAACTTCAAACTTCTAAATCTTTCAAAATAGTCCTTTATCGCCAAACTTCAATTTCAACTCAACTTTCCACTTTAGTTGCATATTCCCCCAACTTTACAATTTAGTCCTCAACATTTTACAAACTTCCACTAGTCCAATTAACATTCCAATACTTACAAAATCATCCTTACATCATTTCTAACTTAAGGAAAAATTTTCTATAATTTTCCCTTAATTTCCCCAAGTAGGCCGAATACCAAAGGTCACTTTGACCAAATTTTCCAACTTGATTCAAGCGTGAATTCAACCTCCAAACATCATATTCAAACTTCTCACATCATTTCCAATTCAAATAAAAATTTTGCAAGAGTTTCCCCTAATTTTTCAATTTCCCAAAAATAACCTATAACAAAATCCATAGAAATTTTCACTCTAACAAGCATTAAACAACATCAAAACCTCATATTCAATCAATTTATTCCATAAAATATGAAATCTCAACTTGTTCTTCATAAACTCTAATCTCCAATCTCAACATATAAGCATGGAAACCACTCAAAAATTATACCAAATGAAAGAGAATTCAATGGAGATTAATTCTCTATTTCATGTCTTAAACCAAAAACCAACTAAATCAAGCCAAAAATTGAATAAAAAATTTCATTACCTTTGCTAGGGAGGGTTCGGCCTTGAAGAAGAAAAGATGAGAAATTCTAGCTTTTTCTTTCTTAATTACTAATGCCAAATGGCATTTACTTAACTTAATATAATATAAAAATCTCCCATAATAGAAAAATTACCATTTTGCCCCTTATTTATATCCAATTAGGTGTTGACACCTATTAATTTCACTTTTCCAGAATCATTTTAATTGAAAAGCATGGGCAAAATGACTAAAATACCATTAATGAATCCATGTATTCACAAAAATGCCGTTTATGCATTATAATAAATTACTACCTTTAATCAAATCTAAATCGATTAAAAACGATTCCAAATGAAATGCCATGTTCTTCAAGTCCTCTTACAACTCCCTTCAAAATTTCATCACATTTCGAGCTCATACGATTACCCGTATTCCATTTAAACTTTAACATGTAATTTCCCAAAAATAAAAACATCGGATCGAACCAGAAATTTTATATTTGATTCACACCCTTAGGTGGTCTATTTATTTATAAAATAAAAATAATTATTGGAAAATTTACCATGTCAGTCCTTGAACTTTCATCAACTTTTCACTTTGGTCACCAAACTTTAACATTTTTCATTTTAAAAACTGAACTAATTCTGCCAACTTTTAATTCTTTGCAATTTAGTCACTAACCAATTATTGGGGTATTACAATTCTCCCCTTAAGAAAATTCGTCCTTGAATTTTTAGAACATACCAAATTTGAATAGATGAGGAAACCGTTCTCTCATATCTTTCTCTCTTTCCCACGTTGCTTCCTCCACTTTGTGATTCCGCCAAAGAACTTTAACAAGTGGAATAGTCTTGTTCCTTACTTCCTTGACATCACGTGCTAAGATTTTGATCGGTTCCTCTTCATATGTAAAGTCTGGTTGAATCTCTACTTCCTCGGGAGTAATGATGTGGGAAGGATCTGATCGATACTTTTTGAGCATCGATACATGAAATACATTATGAATCTTATCCATTTCTGGAGGTAGAGCAAGTTGGTAAGCCACCAGTGCAACTCTTTTTATAATCTCATATGGTCCAATAAATCTTGGACTCAACTTTCCTTTTTGTCTGAAACGTAGTATTTTCCTCCAAGGTCATACTTTAAGAAACACTTTATCACCCACTTGAAATTCAATTTCTTTTCGCTTTGGATCTGCATATGATTTTTGTCAATTGGTGGCTATCTTAAGATTATCTTGTATAATCTTTACCGTGTATTCGGCTTCTTTAATCAGATCAGGACCAACTATGTCTCGATCTTTTAACTCGTACCAATTTAAAGGAGTCATACACCTTCTTCTATACAAGGCTTCATAAGGTTCCATCTTGATACATGCTTGATAGTTGTTATTATAAGAAAATTCCGCTAATGGAAAGTGCTTCTCCCGTGATCCCTTGAATTTAATCACACAAGCCCTTAACATATCCTCCAAAATCTGGATAGTCTGTTTAGATTGCCCATCTATTTGGGGATGAAAAGTCTTCCAAAATCTGGAAGTAAACTTTGGATCTTTATGGGAGACAATCGAGACTGGTACTCCATGAAGTCAAACTATCTCCTTAATATACAACTCTGCATATTTATCCATAGAGAAATTATTTCGGACATGAATGAAATGCGCTGACTTAGTCAATCTATAAACAATCACCCAAATTGAATATTTCTTGTTTAGAGTTAAAGGTAGCCCTGTCACAAAATCCATGGTTACTCTTTCCCACTTCCACTGAGGAATGGAAATTGGTTGCAATAACCCAAAAGGCATCTGATGCTCTGCTTTTACTTGTTGACATGTGAAGCATTTCGAAACAAACTTAATTATAGCTCTTTTCATTCCTGCCACCAATATCGACTCTTTAGGTCTTGATACATCTTGTTGCCACCTGGATGCATGGTCAAAGGACTATAATGTGCCTCAAAGAGAAGTTCTTTCTTTAATTCTTCATCTTTAGGAATAACAATTCTTCCTCGGTAATACAAGCATCCATCAGACTTAACTTCAAAATCTTTGGTCTCACTATTTTTGACTTGTTTGAATCTTGACAAATATTCCTTATCTCTTTTCTGAAGCTCCTTTATCCGATCTACTAAAGCATGCCTTATTCTTAATTCAGCAATCAAAACACCATTTTCTTTCAAAGCTAGCCTCATATTTATAGCTCTCAAGGCAGAAAAGGTCTTTCTACTGAGGGCATTGGCTACCAAGTTCGCTTTACGTGGATGGTAGTCAATAACCACATCATAATCTTTTAAGAGTTTGATCCACCTTTTCTGCCTCAGATTTAACTCCTTTTGAGTTAGTAGATACTTTAAACTTTTATGATCCGTATAGATGTAGCATCTGTCTCCTTATAGATAATGATGCCATATCTTTAAAACAAATAAAACTGCTACCAATTCTAAATCATGGGTGGGATAGTTCCTCGCATACGTCTTAAGCTGTCTGGAAGCATAAGCCACTACCTTTCCCTCTTGCATGAGTACACATCCCAAACCATTATAAGAAGCATCACTATATACTACATAATCCTTACACGATTCTGGCTGCACTAATATCAGGACTTCTGTTAAAATCTTCTTTAATGTTTCAAAACTTTCTTGACACTTATCCATCCAAATGAATGGAACATCCTTTCTTAATAGCTTGGTTAGCGGGGAGGCAATCATCGAGAAATTCTTTACAAATATTCGATAATAACCAGCCAATCCCAAGAAACTTTGAACCTCAGAAACATTCTTCAGAGTTTTCCATTCAACTATAGCTTGTATTTTCTTGGGATCTACTCTTATCCCCTCTGCTAAAACCACATGGCCGAGAAAAGTAACTTTTGATAACCAAAATTCACATTTTGATAACTTAGCATATAGTTTCTTTTCTCGAAGGATCTGAAGAACAACATGAAGATGAGCATCGTGTTCATCTTTTGTCTTTGAATATACTAAAATGTCATCAATAAATGCCACCACAAATGGATCCAAATATGGCTAAAATATTCGATTCATCAGATCCATGAATGCTGCAAGAGCATTAGTTAATCAAAACGGCATCATTACGAACTCATAGTGTCCATACCAGTTCAGAAAGTCGTCTTTGAGATATCTTCTTCTTGAATCTTCAACTAATGATATCTAGATCGAAGATCAATTTTGGAAAACACAGCTGCACCCTTTAATTGATCAAAAAGATCATCAATCCTCGGAAGAGGATACTTATTCTTTACGGTCACCTTGTTTAACTGGCGGTAATCTATGTATAATCGCATATATCTATCTTTCTTTTTCACAAATAACACTGGTGCGCCCCAAGGTGACACACTTGGCCTTATAAATCCCTGATCTAACAATTCTTGCAATTGCACTTTTAACTCTCGAAGCTTAGTCGTAGCCGTTCTATAGGGGGCCATTGATATAGGTGTAGTACCAGGTAATACTTCTATTTTAAATTCTACTTCTTGATCTGGAGGTAATCCTGGTAACTCATACGGAAATACATTTGGGTATTCTCGAACCGTAGGAATATCTTCCAACTTAACCCAGAAGTTTGAGTATCCACCACATTAGCTAGAAAAGCTTGACAGCCTTCTAATAGCAGCTTCTTCGCAGAAACGACTAAAATTACATTAGATAGAGGATTCATCCTTTCACCAACTACCATTACCTCTGCACCTTTTGAATCCCTCAATATCATTCGTTTCAAATGACAATCCACAATAGCATGATAAAAAGATAACCAACCCATTCCCAAAATTATCTGGAAACTCTATTCTTTAAATCTTAATCAGACAGTTCCTATATATTCGATTCACTCTCGCACTCTGACCTAATGGATTTGTCGCTATTATATCACTAGAGATAGAATCTAATGGAATATTTTTTTCTTCAATCAACTTAGTGCTAATGTACAAATGTGTAGAACCATGATCAATCAAAACCAATACAGGCTTATCAAAAAGATAAAATGTACCTGCAATGATTTCTGGATCATCACGATCCCTATCTGTCCTGATATTATAGACTCGGGCTGAGGCACACATTTCTAGCTATGAAGTAGACTCAGATAGTCTTCCAGATCTGTCTCTTCCTCTACCCCTCTGTGGCATCACTGCAGATTTCTCTGTCTGCACAAGTCTTTCTCCAGATATCATGGGGCAGTCTTTCACAAAATGGCCAACCTTTCCACATTTAAAACATGCTCCTATCACAATCCAACATACGCCTGGGTGACGTTTGCCACAAACATCACACAGTTGAGATCTAAACTGGGATGATTAATCGGCACCAGAATTAGCTGTATGTGCTTGTCTATTTCCTTCAACATTGCCTCCTTTACGAGCAGATGTAGTATATCCAGATTTATTCCTATTCCAAAAACCAAAACCTTTATTCCACTTAGATGAGAAAGAAGCTGAAGAGGTTCTAGTCTCTTTACTGATTGAGAAGTCTGCTCTATCACATCCTCTAACTGGACACGTTCCATCGCCTTAGCTCAATTCACCACCTCCTGAAAGGTAGGCAAATTTAAACGCCACCAATAATTCTTTTGGTCTCTTATTCAGACCTTCAATAAACCAATCACATTGATCATTTTCAGTAGGAATCAATTTTACTAAATTCACACTCATACTCATAAATAGTCTGGTTTCCTTGCTTCAAGCTGAGAAATTGTTGCTTCATCTCCCGGATAATTTGAGCTCCAATATATTTGTTCTTAAATTCCTCCAAAAAGAACTACCAAGTAACCCGCTCGAGAGGAATGTGCATAGTAGCATTGGTCCAGCAAAACCTAGCTTGACCTCGTAGTAACAAGACAACTCCATCCAATTTATCATTCTCTGAGCAATGGAATCCCTCTAACATAATCTTTAAATCATTAACCACATATCAGCATCCACATGACCTTCATCTATTTCTCCTTTAAATTCAGGCGCTCCTAAACTCCTTAATTCTTTAGCAATTGTCATCCGAGGAGCAGGAGCAGCTTGTGGCTGAAATCGTATCAGAACCATTTACAAAGCCTGTAGGAAAGTCCCCTGATCTTGCACAGGCATTCCCTGCTGTGCTAGTGCTCTTCCCTATTCTGATTAAGCCAGAGGGTTATTATTAACCTCATTATTTCCACTGCCGGCTTCTTTCGGAATCTCCTGTTCCATAGCACGTCTAGAACTTCCTGCTTCAGACATCTATAACCACATAACTACTACATTAGTAAGGAGCGACATTCATCAATTATATAAACATCATATCAGTAATATTGATATTCTAGTGGCATGTACACATTTTTCAACAAAAACAAATTCCATTTAGGTTGATAACCGGCTAAACCTATAGCTCTGATACCAATAAATGTAACACCCCTTACCCGTATCCTTAACTGAATATGAGTTAGAGATGTCACATGACCCTTATACAGTAGTTCTCATTTCAAAAATCGATAAAATTTTTGTTTCTTTAAAATATAAACAATTAACTAGTTAACTAAAATAATATTTAATCGCGTAAAATTAATCTTAATATTTTAAGTTACATTCGAACCTAGGTTTAAGCAGCAACTAGGCAGTTTACTTCTAATTCACATAAATAATAAAAACTGCCTAAATTAAAAATCATTTAGATATCAAATAAAATACGATTAAATTATCTCTTTACTAAACATTCATATCAGAGCAGCTTAAAACATTTATAATTTACATGCCTACTAATAATATCAAAAGTAACATCGAAGATGTCATACTGATAATGATGTTTCGGTCCCAAAAGAGATGATGTCTTCTACTGCTGCTCCTTACACCTTTTACCTATGCGTGAAACATTCACACGCTAAGTATACACTTAGTGAGACAACATAAAATAATTTAAACATTTTATTGTAAAAATGACAAAAACAAACAAAATACAATATATATATATAGGATTATGAAATCGTAAATATGACTTGTCAAAGTCGTTCCACTGTTAGGTAACCTGTAAAATCTCAAAATTCATATATATGTAAGACAAGTTATACCAAAGCGATTCTTCATTGAAAATTCATTTCACTTGGATCATTATTTGCACTTTCACTCTTAATTAAATTTATAGCCCAATGTAAAGTAAATGAGAATGCATGGCATGCAAGTCACTATTGAGTATGCACATGTGTGGCGGTCAACTAATTTGTTATGCTAAAATAAAACACTGTATCACTATATCACTGCTATAATTTAACATCACTGTATCACTAGGTCATAGTTGTAGAACACAACGTCACTATATCACTATATCGCTATACTCCACCTCATTGGCATGCCAATTATACCAAGAATCTCAATAATTGTACAATGGGCTTTTAACCAATTCACTATTATGATTTCTTCACTTGTTCAATAATATCAATAGATAAAGACATATCACTATAACATATATAAGAAAAATACTTTGGGCAGTTCATACCCAAAATCATTTATAAATCATTCAAAACCACTTAATATGTATATATTCTACGATTCAAATCCTTTTTCTTCTCAACACTTGAGGTTGACTTATCGCAAGTCTTCCTTGTATCATAAAAAAATAAGTAGGAATGCACTCACATGTTGCCTCACTAGTATATTGTACTAATACTTTCCACTTTACTCTTGTACTTTTCCTTTATCAATAGCCTGGCTTGTATATCGATTTTGATCTCGATTACGATCTACACAACATTTAACAACACATACCATTCAAAGTACATGTTAGTATTATACTAACATTAGTACATATTAGGAATAATATTCCTAATAATTCTTTTAATACCAGCTTCATATTATAATATCAATGTTAACTTCAAACTTCTAAATCTTTCAAAATAGTCCTTTATCACCAAACTTCAATTTCAACTCAACTTTCCACTTTAGTTGCATATTCCCCAACTTTACAATTTAGTCATCAACACTTTACAAACTTCCACTTTAGTCCAATTAACATTCCAAGACTTGCAAAATCATCCTTACATCATTTCTAACTTTAGGGAAAATTTTCTATAATTTTCCCTTAATTTCCCCTAGTTGGTCGAATACCAAAGGTCACTTTGACCAAATTTCCCAACTTGATTCAAGCATGAATTCAACCTCCAAACATCATATTCAAACTTCTCACATCATTTACAATTCAAATAAAAATTTTACAAGAGTTTCCCCTAATTTTTCAATTTTCCCAAAAATAACTTATAACTAATTCCATGGAAATTTTCACTCTAACAAGCATTAAACAACATCACAACCTCATATTCAATCAATTTAATCTATAAAACATGAAATCTCAACTTGTTCTTCATAAACCTTAATCTCCAATCTCAACATATAAGCATGGAAACCACTCAAAAATTATACCAAATGAAAGAGAATTCAATGGAGATTAATTCTCTATTTCATGTCTTAAACCAAAAACAAACTAAATCAAGCCACAAATTGAATCAAAATTTTCATTACCTTTGCTAGGGAGGGTTCAGCCTTGAAGAAGAAAAGAAGTGAAATTCTAACTTTTTCTTTCTTAATTACTAATGCCAAATGGCATTTACTTAACTTAATATAATATAAAAATCTCCCATGATAGAAAAATTACCATTTTTCCCTTAGTTATATACAATTAGGTGTTGACACCTATTAATTTCACTTTTCCATAATCATCTTTAATTAACAAGCATGGGCAAAATGACTAAAATGCCTTTAATGAATCCATGTATTCACAAAAATGCCATTTGTGCATTATAATAAAATACTGCCTTTAATCGAATCTAAATCGATTAAAAATGATTCCAAAATGAAATTTCATGTTCTTCAAGTCCTCTTACAACTCCCTTCAAAATTTCATCACAATCCAAGCTCATACGATTACCCGAATTCCATTTAAACTTTAACATGTAATTTCCCAATAATAGAAACATCGGATCGAACCAACAATTTTATATTCGATTCACACCCTTAGGTGATCTATTTATTTATAAAATAAAAATAATTATTGGGAAAATTACCATGTTGGTCCTTGAACTTTCCTCAACTTTTCACTTTGGTCACCAAACTTTAACATTTTTCATTTTAGTCACTAAACTAAAACCACCAACTTTTAATTCTTTGCAATTTAGTCACTAACCAATTATTGGGGTATTACATAAACACAGGAAGGATGACATCTTCGTCAATCAAGCAAAGTACATCAAAGATATGCTCAAAAAATTTGGCTTGGAGAATGTAAAACCTCAAGCCACACCGATGAACTCTTCTATGAAGCTTGAAAAAGATGAAGGAGATGAATGTGTTGATCTTAAGCTTTATAGATCTATGATAGGATCTTTGCTTTATCTTATCGCAAGTAGACCAGATATCATGTTTAGTGTTTGCTTGTGTGCTAGATTTCAAGATAGTCCTAGAGAATCACATCTACAAGCCATTAAGAGAATCTTTAGATACCTTAGAGACACCCCTTGTTTAGGTCTTTGGTATCCTAGAGACTCATCCATTAGTTTGCATGCTTTTTCGGATGCAGATTATGAAGGTTGTAATATAGATAGAAAGAGTACCTTCGGTACTTGTCAATTCCTAGGTAACATGCTTATTTCATGGTTTTCTAAGAAGTAAAATAGCGTAGCGCTATCTACCACCGAGGCAGAATACATTTCAACCGGTAGTTGTTGTGCTCAAGTCTTTTGGATGAAACGACAACTTTTAAATTACGAAATTGATGTAGGTACCATCCCCTTAAAGTGTGACAATAAAAGTGCTATTTGTCTCACTAAGAATCACATCCAACATTCTAGAACCAAGCATATAGAAATAAGACATTATTTCATTAGAGATCATGTCTTGAAAAATGATGTTGTTCTAGAATATGTATACATCTTACATCAATTAGCAGATATCTTTACCAAAGATTTAGATAAAGAATGTTTTTGGACTCTTAGGAGAAAGTTAGGGCTTACTAGCCTTTCTTGAACATTGGAGCCTTGTTTTAAGCTTAAATCTTACTTGAATTTGGTTGATGTTCATGTTTTTTTTATCTTGTTCCTATATACATATATTCATATTGTTAGGGGGAGTATGTATTTGTTTTTGCCCATTCATGTTGCTCTCATATTATAATCATGCATATCGAATCGAGTAAAATCAATTTTTTGGGTCCTTTGCATCCAAATCTGTCAAATTTGGTCAGAGGGTATAGATACGGGGGTAACCATATCGATACGGGGTATTAGGAGTAACATTTCGGTATAGACGAGTCTATATCGGTATAGGTCAAAGATCAGTACGAGTGATCCCATACCGATATGTGGTTTTGGTACGCATTAAGTGCGTATTAGTATGCGTGTCCACTGGAGCCATAAATAAGGTTTCCTTATTCAAATCAAACACAACCTTTATTTTCAGAACCCTATCCGTTTTCCATCTATAAAAACCCTCTAGATCTCTAAGTTTTTCACCAAATTTCTTCAAATCTTTTGGGGGCTTTTACTCAAATCATCAACCCCAAACTTTGATCATCAATCTTTGTGCACAACATCTCCTCATTCATCTATACTCAAGGTAAAATCCTATTTTCTTACTATTTCGATTTTCTTTATTTTTGTATAGCTTTTAGGATTAAATTTTGTATATTTAGGATGTATATATCCTTGTTTTCAAAGATTTTACAAAAACTTTTTCAAAACTGAAAATTTTTTGTTCGAATATATATTTATACTCGAATATTTTATTTGGCAATTTTCAAGTTTTAAATTTACCAAAATTTTTCTTTTATACTTGTATATGATTTTAAACTATAAAATATAGATTTTTATACTACCTTGATACTGTATTGAATTATTGGATTGAATTTGATGTGTACGCATACATGTGTTTTTGTGGTTTGAATTTTGCAGGTTTTTAACCATGCCTCCCAAAAAGCGATCTAGAAAAGAGTTGAGTGCTAGTTCTTCCAATCCAAATCTCAATCCCAATCCTGAAAACAATAGAACCAAACCCAATCTTAACCAACTTTTTATCCATTGTTTTAATAAACCAGAATATCCCAAGGCTATGGAATATTTTAAACAATTTCAAACTTACAAAATCTGTCGCGGTCGAGTTGTTGATTATGCCTATATGTGCTCCGATGAGTTTAATTTTTGTTATCTTGATTTAATTAGGAAATGGAAATTTATTACTTTCTTAAACATACCTGACATTATTTACAAAAATCTTGTCCGTATTTTCTGCTCTAATGCCTGGTATATTTAAATCGAGAGAAAACCGAAACCATAGCTATTGAGTCTTATCTTATAGGAAAGAAATTTACTCTTGATTATACAAAAATTGTCGATCTTTTGGGGATGGAAGATGTAGGTATAGATGATGAAAATGCTTTTGGTCAAATCTATGGTGGCTCAGTGACCGTTCACGATGCCTATGAGCGTTTACTTCACTTTCTCATCACTTGGTGGTTTTGACCATCCAGTGGTAAGTGGTCTACCATTCGCATGGTGGATGACTTTTGGCTTCATTGTTTCCGTGAGGGAAAATATCCAAACCTTGCCAAATTATGTTTGTTGAGTTAGTCCATATAGTCAACAATCGCCATACCATCATCATCTCCTCTTTCACCTATGGCACCGTTGTTAGCTTCATGTTTCATAAGCTTGAGATTAATTGTTCTCTTGACCTTGGAGTGCCTCTCACCGACCCCATTGATGACAAGTCTCTTCGGCGAGCCAACTTCACCTTCTATAATGGAAAATGGGCTCATAATAAGGATCTTCCCGGTGGTGCTCTCGTTGATCCGGTTGGGAATTTTCTCATTGCTCCGATTGCTCAACCTTCCCTAAATGCTCTCATGGCTTACCTTGGTGGGAAGTTTGCTACCATGGATACTAGGTTCGACGTCATTGATACTTGCTTGGCTTCCATGGTTGCTAGAGTGACCTACGTTGAGCATCATGCGGTCTCAATGGACATGACCCTTACTGCTTTTCATACCGAATGGAATTGTCATGCTCTTGGCGATAAGGATGAGGAAGACGAAGACGAGGATGAAGAAGATGAGGAAAACTCTTAGGCTTTGCATCTCATTCCATATCATATTATCTATTAGGATTTGAGTTTATGCACCTTTATTTCTTTTGATTTCCTATGACTGTTTTTAAGTTTAAGTTGGATTTTATGTTGCTTTGAATATTATGCTTTGAATTTATAATATTTATGTTATTTAATTATCTTTGGAGTTATATTGCTTTATACTTTGTTTATTTGCCCTAATTGATTTTGATTTAACAAAAAGGGGGAGACGTGTGGTATAAAAAATTTTCAAAGGTATTTCAAAAACAAACTATATTTTAGCCTTAAAGAAATGGGGAGTGAACTAAAAAATTATTTTGGTTTTGTTATATCGAAAAAGGGGAGATTGTTAAACATATATTTGATTTTGATATAACAAGGACTATTTTATAAAAAGGAATAAATTTTTAAGTACTCAATTTACTCACAAAATTGACATGCATTCGAACTTAAAATAATTTCTAAGTCAAAACCTTAAACCCCAAATATTTTCTAAGTGTTTTGGTACTCAAAATAGCCAATTTGGTACAGGAGTACCGATACAACCTATGGCGTATCTGTACGGGTTTTCGCTACTAGAAAACTGATTTATGCTTAATGACTATAGGGTACCGATACGCGATACGCCTTTTTGAAACTGCAAACCAAATTGCTATTGAGTATCGGTACGGCTTATGGCGTGCAGGTACAGGGGTTAAAAATTTTCCAAATCTTTTCATTTATTATTCGACCGTTGTCTTGTCAGTTTTATTGGAACCATAAATTTTGAAAAACGATTACTGGTACTGATACCCTCTTAGGCGTATCGATATAGACTTTTAACCAAAACTTCTAAGAATTTCAGTGAGCAAAATCAGTATTGATATGGCACGAAACGTACCGATACCCTTTGTAAAATCTTCACTCCATATCGATATAGCTGATCGCGTATCGATACCCCTCTATTGCAATGACTCTTTCTTCTTATAGCATGTACCGATACGAGTCCTCTAGTACCAATACCTCTGGTTGCTAGACAGCATTTATTGCGGGAAAAATACAGCCCAACGGCTATAATCAATATCCTAACTACCCAAATGGCTAGAAATCAATAAAGGGGTATAAAATCAAGTCCCCAAAGCTTCTTCAACAACTATTCAAGAAGTCTAAAGCATTCAAGCACACATCCGACATCTTTGAGCCTTTTATTGTCAAATCTTGTAAACCCACTTGAGTGATCTCAATTGTAATCTTTTTATTCAAGTGTTGGGGTTGAGTGAACCTAAATTGTTCAAACTTTTCTGCCTTTGTGAGGTTTTCTTTGTTTGCTATATTTGTAATTTTCTTTGTGAATGTTCTTAAGGTTTTGGGGTATAAACCTTAAGGGAGTTGTAAGATTATCTCTTTGAGTCTCAAAAGGAAAACAAATCTAGTGGATTTGTGAAATCTTTAGGGTGGATAGCTAAGGTAATGCATGCAAACCTTATTGAGAAGGTTGAACCACTCTAAATTTCTCGTGTCTATTTTTCTTTTGCTTCCACCAAATTTTTAATTCCCAATTCACCCCTCTTGGCCATTTGAAATTATTGTTCATCCCAACATATTTCATCATTCTTTCATATCAACAAGTTAATTTACATCCATTGTACTTATAATACAATAACTGCTCAGCCAACTAGTTAATAACAAACTAACTAATTAACCGTAAATCTAACGGACTAAAAACTAATTATTTACAATCTCTTCAATTCAACAGAAAACAATATATTTGCTCTTCTTGTGTGCTTTACCACTAATCTATAACTATTCTTTCAGTTTTCCATTACAAATATTTAAATTGATTCATTTTGTCATCCTTTTTTGGTCATACGTTGTTGCTCACATTACGCTCGTACAGAACTACCATTGTGATATGAAGCATAAGAAAAGGGGAATTGGAGGTTTCGGAGTTAGAAGGAAGGTCTCTGCCAGATTCGAACATGCAAGCACGTTGGGATAATTACACAAAGGAAGCAAGAAAGGCAATCGCGTTGGGTAAGGACTTGGGTATCCAGTATAGAGGTAATGAGCTAGAAGTGATCAAAGATTTTGTTCAACTAGAAGTAGCAGAACATAACAATAAGGGGATTTAATATTGAGGAATTGACTTCCTGATAGGTGGGTTAATACTGATGTATGTAGATGTTGTGAGATGGTTATGGTACGACAACAATGTTGAACTCACAATAGCAGATGCAGCGGGCATTCCAGCGGCCTTCATGTGAATCTGGTAGTGAATTATTAGAGGGTTGGGGTTAGAGGTTAAAGTGTTGGCGATTCGGAGTTCGTTACAGATTCAAAGAATTGAAGGGTTGTTGAGAGAAGTGGATCCTATGGTTACTCTATTTGACAGGTCCTGCTAAAGGTGAAGATTATCAGAGGGGTGTTGAATCCGAATAGGTTCCGAACGAAGTTTATGTGATCGTAGAGATGATACACTTGATGACAGTTAAACTGAACATTAGGAGGGATAATGCTAAAGGGTGTAAAGCTCCCGGCCGGAGGTTTTGCATTTTCCGTCAAATTTGGGGTGTGTATCTCAATTTATGATGGTCATTGAGTATTTATGCAGGGCCTTTGGAAGTGTTTTTTGTAGATGCAATTCATTACATTTTAAGATATCTTCCCTGTTAGTTGTCATAGATTTGTAGCCTTTTTAGTAAGGCATTCAAGATATTGCTGTTCAACGAGTTTATATGCTTTTTGAGTTGCTTTAGAAGGTGGCAGGTGTTTCTTTGCAGCTCCTGATTGGTTTAGTAGGGTTGTTTTAGATTCTGGGTTGGACCTTCTCTTTGATAGATAGACTTGGGTCGGCTGTTGTGTGATTGAATTCTACAAGCTGAATGTGCTCAAGTATATCTTGCAGCAGGGATTTAAATCTCGATCGAGGTCGCATTTTCGGTAGCGTCGCAGTTATCATGTTTTCGGATATAACGGAGGCTATTGCGGTCACTGCAGGTGTCGCGGTCGTGAATTTTTTAAAATTTTGCACAATTTATTATAAAACATACTAATTAAAATTATAATTATAAAAAGTCAATTTCAATAGTTTTTAGATTATTTTTTAACACTTATGAACTTTTATTAATATGAATTTGAAAGTGAAAGTGAATTTGTTTAAAGAATTCTAGATTGTATTGTGATTTTGTTTAGTTTAGTTTGGATAATAAAATTATATGAATTTTCTAAATAAACAATGTGCACCAATAAAAGGACTAAACATCTGAATAAACCTAAACAAAAAATAAAAAATATTATTATAATAAAAATAATTAATAATATTAATAAATAATAAAAATTAAATAAACATATTATAAAAACTAATAATAAACAATAAATGTATTATAAAAAATAAATAATTATAATATTATTAATAAACAATTATACCACTTTAAATATAAGTCTTTATTCTCATTTATTTCATTTTCTTTTCCGATACTTATATTCAATATATACTCTAATTTTATTATTAAGTAAAAAGAAAATGAAATTAATATAATGTTGAAGGACTAGATTTAACAAAAAATCAAATCTTCAAGGATTTAACTGAGATAAAATAGAAATTTAAAAGCTTAATCAAGAAGTTTAGAAAGTTTAAGAGACCAATTTGAATACTGATTAAAGTATTGAGGCTAAACTGAGAACTTTAAAAGTTCAATGTCACTCTATGTAATTTACTCATATTTTCTAGATTTTTAAGTCCCGCGTTCTTCTTCTTCCTCCTCCGATTGTTCAGAACTCGAGAATATCGGCCTGTTATTGCCACTATCGACCGTTTCAACGTTAAATGGTGGCCGCAAAGGACAGTTACCGACGTAAATCCGTTACTCACCGTAATTTTTGCTAAAACCGACTTCGAACGGCAGCGATACTGAGATTTCTCGGCCGAAATCTCGGTTTCGGTCCGAGATTTAAAACCCTGATCTTGAGGTTATTCATTCGGTTTGACGAGGTCTGGAACTGAAGGAATGATGGGTGATGTGATATGCAAGGAGATCAGCGATGCTATTAGAATGGTGAATGTGTTGGGTTGCTGGTGTATATCTGCACTGGTTTTCTTTTTAAATCAGTTTAGATTTGAATTGTATAGCGGTATATCTTTTTTTATTTGCATTTTGGAGCCTGTGACTAGCGAGTATCAAGAAGGTGTTCAGTGATAAATCATGGTGCTTCTATAGGGCATTGTTTTATGCATTATGTTGCGAGTTGTTTATGATATAAGGCAGTTAAAGATGATGGATGCTGAACGAGGCTGGTCATGTGAAAGTTAGTGTTGACATAACGGTTAAGGAAGAGAGTGCGGGCTTAGGGAAGTTCTTTGTTCAGCAGCAAATGTGTTTTCATTGAAGCAAAACGGGTAGGGAAGGCTGATCTTATTTGTCGAGCCTGACTTTCAAGTAGCCTTGAATTGATAATCATTCGTCGTTTGCGTCCGTGGTAGAGATCGAATTGGCATGTCGGATCTTGGTTTTACTTTTTTCTGGTTGTATAAGTTGGGCAAATCGTTGCATTGGTTGTAAGTTCTTTGCAGCTGGCAGGAGGAACTAAGGTGGGGGTATGTTGATGTGTTGAATGGTGTTGAAAAAAGATTTGTGGAGTATTTCTTGCCGTGAATTGCCCAAAGCTTAGTGGAGTGTTTGTAACTGCCAAGTGTTTTTGTATTACTCTGGAGTTCTTGATGGGTATGGAGCTTTATGATATTCTTGCAGCAGTTTCTGCTTGCGATGCAATTGCAGTAGGCGAAATTTGTATTGGTTAGTTTCTTATGTATAATGGGTGAAAAGTTTGCATCGGTGGTTTATGTATGGTGTGGTGTTGTAGCAGGTGTAAGAGTTTCGATGTGAAGGAGGTGTTTTTTAACGAGACATATGATGACCATGTATGATTTTTTTATTTTATTTTTAGATTAATATTTATTATTTATTTTTGGATTATTTTTTTTCCTAACAATATTAAGATAATTTTTTTAATTTTAATTCGAGAGGAATAGATTAATCTCTACTATATATGATTTGGAGAGTATGACGTGATATGCCATCAGTGCAAAAACCGCAAAAGAACATGGGTTTGATTGTTCTTAATATTTTTACCAAGCAACCAACCGTTAATTCTTGTTCCTTTACAATTTTTTCTTTTTGATTACCATTTATGACCACAATTTATATAAGCTTGGTTTAGGAACCAACGTTTGAGCAGAAATATTATGGGATATTAAGGAAACCACCGGTGGTATTTTCACGAGATATGCTATCATGGTTTGGTAATATCATGATAATATTGAAACTATAAAGTATGGTATTTTCATGATAATATTAAAACCTTAAATCATGGTATTATTAAGATAGTTTGTTAAAAGGAATCATTTTGACTTTTAATATGATATGAAACATGTCATTTTGAATTATGATATTATTACCTTTTAATTTTTTGTATTTCATACGAAATATTAAATAAAAAATTCTACAACAGTCGTTGCATATCACTGAACACCACTAACGCTGAACACCGTTGAACACCATTAAATGTTTTAATAAAAATTAGAAATCTTAAGGGTTAGACTTATAATTAAAATTATTTCAAAAATAAAATAAAAATTAGATTTAATAAACCTTCCCTACAAAAAATGTACATATACCGACGCCTAGTTATACCGACGGACAAAAGTCGTCGATATAGACATTATATACCGACGGAAAATAAAACAATTGGTAAAGTACTGATGTATACCGACGGATATGGTATTTGTTGGTATAGATGTAATATATACCGACGGGGGACAGAAATGCGTCGGTATAGATTAATTTATACCGACGATTTATTGGGACAGCCGGTATAGGTAAACCATATACCGATAGTTTTGTGTGTGTGTCAGTATAGGTGTAGTTTATGCCGACGATTATTTCTGACTGTAGGTATAGGTAAACCGATGTGTTAATATAGGTAAACTTGTGTGACGGTATAGGTAAAATATATATCGACGGTATTTTTCGCCGTCGGTATAGGTAGGTTAAATTTTTTTTCGGGGTTTAATTATTTTCTCGATATTAGGATTTCCCAAAAGTCGAAATCCCTAGAATTAGAAATTCACCCACTCTCTCGTGCTCGTCGACGGTTGTGGCTTCGATCGCCGACCTTGGCTCTAAGCCTTCGACGGTAGGAGTCCTTTCTGTTCGTTTCCAAGTATAATTTGCTAGAGTTCTTTATTAATTTGCTTCCTTTTCTCTCTTCCCCTAAACTGAAACATGTAAGTTGTAAAATACAATACCGATACTATCAGAGATGGAGACGAATTGGTGTAATTGAAACCTAAGTTTTTTTCATCTTCTGTTTTAGTCTCTTTGTGATTATTACTCTTTGCTTTGTTAACCCGACACTGTTCATCCAGTTGTTGCAGCATCTTGCGCCATCGCTGGTTTTGGTGAATATTCTTCTTTCCTTTCTAAAATTTCAATCTGAAATTTTGAACTTTGCTACTGGAATTGATCGGAAGTTAGATATAACCTTGCTCACCTTTTAAACCTTGATGGACTTTTTGCCGGTGAATGTTACGCTGACTGTTAGTTTTATCTATGTCTATATAATATTTTTTGTTCTGATCTATTGTTGTTAATCATTATTGTCAGGTGTGCCCTTTTCATACATAATTTGAATGCATCAACTACCTTGATTTTATATAAACACAGTTATATATGTGTATATATGTATATAAATCTATATTATTTGTTGAGGAGAAATACAGTGGGAAAATGTAATGGCAAAGCAAATATATTTCTAGTTATATCAAGTGAATTTTGTAATGGCTAGAAATATTATTATTTACCATCAATTAAACTTTAGACAGTTAGATTTGGATTGAAAAGGGTGAAAGGTTCACTTTAGACATTGAAACCATTATATTGCTTGAGACATAAGATGCAAAAATTGTGCTCACTTAGCAAGGGTGTGATATGTATGTGTGTTCTTGTATCTATGTGTGTATGTCATAATGATGATGATGGTGATGATTTTTATGCTTTATTGGTGTGTTGGTGTTAAGTGTTTGAGAGAATTTATTAAAGCTTAAATGGTTTATATGATTTTCATATTTATTTTCCATCTCAAAATTCATAGCTGACGGAGTTGGTGTGTGTGTTCCTACTGCACAATTGCTTAGAAGTCTTTTTCTCACACTTTTGGTTCCTTTGATATTGGGGAAGGTAACATTTCCATTTATGCATTTATCGTTTTTTAACTGTAATATGTGCTGCCCAATTATAGGTTTTACGAGAATCTGTCAGAGGTGAGCCTCTCTCATGAAAATTTCCCCATTTTCCTTGTAAGCAGGTTCTAGTTTACATTTCTGTTATGGCATCCATGTCAACGTTAATACACCAGCTTTGATACCTCATATCATAATGTTTTAACTGCAAGAAATAATATGATGGTTGATTGAAATAAATAGCGAGCACAGAGATTGTCCATTTTTAGTCCATTTTTAAAAATTATCTGAAATTTCTTACATGGGATTCTTTCAATTTTTGGTTTCATTAGAGGAATCAAATTTAAATGCTTCAGATTTTAGGAGTTTTTTTGGACGATGTACTTTTTTTTCTTTTCTACAAATTTATGTCCTTTTGACTATGTCATTGCAAACACTGCTGGAATTTCTGAAACTCGGTTTATAAATTATTATCGAATGTATGATATGTATTATATATCAATGATACAAAGGATTCTAAATCTGAAACGATGCATAAAGTGGGTATATTCTATGTTCGATATCAATGTGGTTTAAGCAATGATGTCTCATAATCAAAAGAATGGTGGTAAATGTAAATTTGGTTTTTGGGGAACCAATAGTTGAGACTCGAGTATTTACAGAGTTGCTAGCCTGAATCTATCTGAATAGAGAAATAATATTTTGTTGCATCATTCCTTTTTCTTTGTTCTATTAAGTTTGGCTTTGAATTCCCGTTAGTTTATTCCCTCTTTGAGAAATATTTTGTTACAGGTCTCTTCCTACCAGCTGTTGTAAGGCCCATTCTAGATTCCATGGAATCATCTAAGCAAGTCCCTCAGCCTGCTTTAAAAGATGTAAGTTTAGCACTTAACAATATGGGTCCTTTTTAAAGCCTTTACGATATATTTTTTGAGAAAGAAATTTTGGGATTGTTTTCCTATGTGAGTCTGTGTCAGAGAAGGGTATTATCTAATTGTGATCCTAGTATTGGGTAATTTTTTATGACACGGAAAATTCTCATCCATGGCTGCAATTTGTCACCACTATTTTTGAAAATGGTGGATAATTTGAACAATTAGTGATCCCGTATATCAGTTACTTGAAATTTGCAAATAACAAGGAAGGGTTTATCGATTCATGGATTACTTGAAAATAGACTACTTGCTCTAAACTAGGTGGTCTTTCTGAGTTTTATTTCTGTTTGATTTATTAAGAAGTAATCACCATATTAAACAAATTTACTTGCTCTAAACAGTTCTGTTACATGTTGTAATTAAATTAAATATTTTTTATATTGTAATTTATTTTCCTTATCTAGGCCTAGTATTCTTGTATGTATAGTATGTTTCCTTGGAAAATAAAACAAGTAAAGTTTCACATTATTTTTGGCAGTAACAAGTTCAAATCATCAGTTAGCATATCTCTATGTCTGCATTGTTGTTCTTTTTGGCTGCTGAGAGTGTTGATCTTCCATGTTACAGCACCATGAAGGTACATGTGCCTGATATGGATGCTTTGCTTCGGATGGTTGATAAAGAGCTATACAAAATATTTTACTTTCTTATTACTTCATTCATTTTTCTTATTTAAAGTCATTATTTTCATTGCTTTTAATAGGAAACTCCTGATGCTGGTAGTGCTTCAGCAGTAATTAATTGTACCAGTCGATCCTTGCCTTCAACAAATCAACAAAATACAGATGGAAATGATCCGAGCACACAGTAGAGGAGGATCTTCGAATTATTTTTAGCTTTTATTATGTACGTTATTTGCTTGCACATTTCTTTTGCTTTTAATAGACTCGTACATGTTTTATTGATTATGTGTTACATACTTGTTTGATTTGAAGATTAAATTGGATATTTTTTCCTTTAAAAAATCAAACAATTTTTGTTATAATAGTATTAGTAATTTTAATAATTAAAATAAAAAATAACAATAATAATTATTAATATTTCAAATAAAAAATAAATGCCAATTAAACCTATACCGACAGACCCAACCGTCGGTATAAGTATTGTATACAGATCTACACGAGACCTATACCGACGGTTATGTCTGTCGGTATAGGTATCTTATATACCGATAGCCACAACCGTCGCTAAAAGTCTGAACCAATTGTGACGAACAAACCGTCGCTAAAAGTCTAAACCTACCGACGGATTACGTGTGTCGGAATAGATACACTAATTGTCGGGTAGCCCATACTTATACCAACGGTTTAAACCGTCGATATAGGTTCCCAACATTTATACCGACAGTTTTTACCGTCGGTATAAATCTATACCGACAAACGTATTTCTGACGGTCTTTTGTCTGCCGAAATTTCCATTTTGTCCTTCGGTACAGGTTTTAGACCATATACCGACGGATTTTAGGCTTTTTACCGACGGTTTCTTGTTCATCGCTATATGTCATTTTTTTGTAGTGCTTTTATATTTCTTTGTAGTATTTTTAATTAATATATTAGAATCAAAATTTTCAAAATCTCCTTAATATAAAAAACCCTAAATTTAACCTCTTTATTTTCCTTCCGCCGCCGCCACTACCGCGCCGCCGCTTTCGCCCATTTTCACTCTGGTTATGACTTCTTATACCATGCACGGCCTTAACAAGTACCCTTGGGACCTTGATTTGAATACTTGGTTGAGGGATGGTGGCGGTGACAATATACGATAAGTTCGATTTTGGTGGCACAGAAACCCTATTTCTGCCATTGATTTGTTCTTCCATTCTGAGATGAGCAGTACAACCATGCTTATTATTAAAAAGAACAAAAAGTTTAAGCAAAAATAAAATGGGGTATAGTTATTTTATAATGTTTTAGGTAGTTCCATATTACTTATGAGTCGTAAAGTATTGATTTTTTATACAAGAATGCAGATCACAAATGGGCAAAAGCGGCGGTGGCAGTGGTGGTAATAGTGCCGGTAGCAATGGCGGCGGCTGCAGAAAGAAAATAAAGGGGTTGGGTTTAGGGTTTTTTGATATTAAGTAGATTTTGGGAAATTTGATTCTAATATATCAATTAAAAATACAATAAAGAAATATAAAAAGTTTATTAAATCTAATTTTTAATTTTCTTAAAATTTTTAATTTTATTAAAATATTTAATAGTGTTCAGCGGTGTTCAGCGTTAGTGATGTTCAGCGGTGTGCGACGCACGTGATAGGCTCATCCATATTAAATATGACATTAATGAGGAATATATTGTGTCATAATAATTATTAAATATGATAATAATTATTACTTGTGTTTTTTTTAAAACACTTTGAATTATTATATTTCCTATTAATAATTTTCATTGAGAAATTTATAGTGACAAAGAGGATGCCCTAATGGATTCTTTATTTTTTTAAAACTGTGATCTAGTAAATATATTCGTTTTCGTTTAAATAGAAGATATAACATTAAAAAGTGGTAAAAATTTTCCGAATTTATTTCTCTGTTAGAATCTTATGCTGATTCTAACTTTGTAAGGAAACAATTCGTTGAATTTATTTCTTAGAATCTTGTATGATTCTACTCTGCAAAAAGAAAATAAATCATTGAATTTATTTTCATGGAAATCTTGTATGATTCTAATTTGAAAAAAAAAGAAATAAATTGTTAAATTTATTTTCTTGGGAAATAAATCGTTGAATTTATTTATTGAGAACCTTGTGTGCAAATTGATATCTTATAAATAATTTTTCATTGGGAATTTAATTTTTCCCATTTTAACGAGTTTAATTGATCTCATTTCATAAAAAATGGACAAATATGTTCTAACGAAATTTGTTATTGGAAGTAACATTGGTTACTGATTCTGTTCAACACAGTCTAGAGTGTTGATTTTGATCGAGGTCTCAAATCAAAGCATGGAAGAACTACGTTTATAACGTAACCACATTCTCAATTATCTGATGCACGTTATGAAGTGCACAATATTTAAAAATGGCTAAAGAATTGTGAAGGCCGTTGGACCATAAGTACAAAATGGAAGATGTTGCTGCTAAGAATTTTTTAGTTACCAAATTCTTAATTTTGTAATGATTGATTCTAAATTATTGTGAATTAAAGACAGAGACTTCAATTGATCACTCACGATATTCTCGCAAAAGGAATGTCTATAAGGGAATACGTTCATATGTTAGTCATTTGAAAAGCCAACCCATGTTTGGAACTAATTCAATAACTTTCTTAAGCATAAGAGAATGAACTCATAAACGGATTATTGATAGACAATATGAGAGTGCATGTCTAGGATTGGTTCTTTGAAAGACTTGGTATTTAAGCGTGCCTAGTGTACCGCCTCTCTTTTTATAAGTTACCTACCTGGTGTATTGTTCATTATTATGCAAAGTTGAGGACTCAACTCGAACTTGAAAATTGATCCACTAAATACTAAAAATTTTAAGTTATTCAAAGTCTCATTTTTTAACTCAAACTTTATTTAAATTTTTTTCAATTGAGTCGAGTTTATGAAATTACGATTCGAATAAAGTCGAGTCGAGTTTTGCTCACCTCTAGGATTATGTATTGCAATGATCTATTACGGGGCAACCCTCCAACCTAATTTGCTCCATTCAGAACATCAAAATTCAAACTCATGACTTTACAATTTTTTTACCCAATAAAATAGATATTTTATTTATAACAAAGGTCGGATATTGCCATGATACATAATCCCTTTTACATACTCGGGATAAACAAACCACGCCACAAGATACAAAACAACATAAACAACCCCAACATGACCAAAGCAACAACCGACAAGCATTGGGGTGCTTTTATTGCAACATAAAGAAATAACAGGCCAACAACTACACTAGGAGTGGGAGATGCATACGTACCGAGGAGAAAGAGGCAGAAGAGCAATACATGAGTGAGGATCACAACATTCTCTACAGGCATCGACTGTCCCTAAGGATACACAGTTTTCAGCTAGTTTGTTAACCGATAAATCGTTGGTCAAAGGTTTCCGGATATTGGCATTGACAATGATAGAGAATGGCATTGATATTTTGGTAAGATTGGATAAATTTATTTTTTTCGCTGACTTTGTTATTTTGGAATATGAAGCAGATGAGTTCACTCCAATCATTCTTGGAAGAACTTTTTAGCAACGGGAAGGACGTTGATCGATGTCAAGAGAGGACAACTCACAATGCGAGTGAATGATCAGAGAATCATGCTGAATGCTTCCAAAACACTCAAGTCTATAGATGATCCAAAAGGATGCCAATTCATTAAAACCGTTGAGACAAATCTAGGTATCAACATGGAGGAATATCGCCATGGCAACTATATGACTGCCAAGTTTAAATCTGCGAATATCAAGGAAAAAGAGCTGGACAATGAAATTCAACAAGAAGCAATCTGGATTGTGAATCAACCGGGTAAAAATTTCAAATCTCTTAATTACTCAAGTAAGGAATTTAAACCCCCTAAACCTTCTATTGAACAACCACCTTCTCTTAAGTTGAATTAATTGCCAGAGCAATTGAAATATGTTTACTTGGGAAAGAATAACACATTTCCCATGATAATTTCTTCTCAGTTGCAACCTTAACAGTAAAAAGAGGCAGCAAGGCCTAAGCACTACTCGGGTGCTGAGTTCAGTCAAAAGCTCATTAGATTTACAAGCAATAAGTACTTCGATTTCCTAAGATGGTTGTTCAAAGACACCATGACAAAACAAGCTTCCTTGTTGTACAATCAAGAGTTTGGCAAACCTAAAGGAAAGTAGTTCGTCGATTTCCTATGTTTGTTATTCAAGGAAATAATGCCATAGCAATTTTAAGGAAGGTACCATAGTTAGGGTGAGACTATAAATTAAGCGCTCTAGGAAGGCAAGCCTAATATTTTTCAATCCTTTATTCTTTTTAGTTCACAGTAAATTTTGCATTAGTTTTTTTAAGATTTGATTGGTTTGTTAGTGTCATAATTTTTAGCAGGAATTACTACAGTAAAGAAAAACTGACAAAAGAAAAAAAAGAAAAACAAGGCTTCTCAAGGAGCAACAGCTTGAAGATCGTGCAAGAAGGTCCTCCAAAAGAACCCTCGGTAACAAAGAAGACCAATGTTACCAGGCCTGCTTCGGCATGTGCACATACCACGGTAATTACCCAAGTGCTATCGGATTTAATTTGTCCCTTGTTTTAACACTTTGATCGATTGGAGGAACGCTAGTAACTGTTTTGGTGATACATGATGGACCGAGATATTGCTCTAGAGAGTCATATCATGTATTGATCCGATGTGCAGTGTGTCTTTTCCTATTTTTCTTGCCGAGTAACTTGCCGCGGTAACTGAAGGCACCAATTTTGGGCTAGCCGCGAGCAACAATGCCATATCAACGCCTATACCAAACCAAGGTAAAGAACAAAACTCTAATCAACAATGCACTGACCTCTTGTCACAATTATTCAGATTCTGAAGACACCACCTTTGTACAGTTGAAGTCTTCACCTCCGACAATAAAATCAAAGCAAGCGTCGAAGTGATAGGTTTCGCCACCCGAAGAGGTCGAGAAGGAGGATGATCCAGTTGAGGAGGTTGAGGAAATTGAAAGTGACCTTGGACTAACCCCACCAATAACAACAAAGCGCGAAAGCAAATGCCTCTAGCGAACTACCCACCAGAAAATGCGAATCTGATGTGATGACATCCCGGATTAGTTTATTTGAATTTTTTTCATTTTTATTTATCTGTTTTACATACATTGAGGACAATGCTTCTCTCGAGTTTGGGGGGGTTTTGTCTTGTCTTTGTTTTGTTTATCTCATTGTAGTTTGCATATATTACTTGCCATACCAGTTGCCTTTTAAGCTGCCAAAAATCTGTTGTGATATCCTATGATGAGTTAATCGCCATGGCATTTAGATGAGAGAACCTTACACTTTTAGGATTGCCATAGAAATAACTTGAAAATTTGCTATGATGCTTTTAATATTCACATTGTTGTGACTTGTCGATCTAGGGAGACCTAGTAAACGTTAGGTTGCTTAAAATGAAAAAAATGTGCTAGAGGTGCCTATTTGGCTCTAGCTGAAAAAATGAATGATATTAATTAATTACTATAGGTGCCCATCTGGCTCTAGTTAAAAAAAAGGAGAATTTGTTATAGGTCATTAACTGGCTCTAGCTGAATAGATTACTTTTACAATATAATAAAAATTAAGGTTTGCTTGGAATCTTGTTGATTAACTTGTACACAACTCTGCACACACTTACACCAGCACTATAGTTTATTTTTGAGTAACTTTCTATGCTTTCCGAGGGTCAAAAGGTAATTGATTCTTTATAGCCACAATTCTGAGGATTGAAGTCATGTTCAAAGCATGTTGTTTGGTGTTGCGCGTAATAAGTGCTACACAATTTTGCAAGTATACACGTCGCAAGTAATAAAGTGATATGAGTATCGAGTATCGTCTCCACAGGGATTGGTTTGGGCCACTTTGCTTAAGTTACTGCTCTGTGAAAATAAAAACACAATTGATAATAGGAGTTCAAATTAACGAGTAAACTAAGAGCAATAAACTAAAGAATAGATGAAATTAAAATAGGGTGAATAGGCCAGGTTATCGTGAGTTGTAGAGTGATAGCCGATTGGATCGTCTTGGTAAAAGAGTGCAAAGGCAACTCAGTTGTCGTGGCAACCTGCACAGCGGGGTTGCCTTGGCAACTAATCGATGGTTGCCTGGGCGACTAGCTGGGCAACTACTTGGGCGGCTGGGCAGCAACTTCAAGGTTCGGCGAAGCGTTCTTCAATGGTTTCTTCTTATCCCTAAGTCAAAACTATAACTATTTGTGCATGCCTTGATAATACATCACTGCGTGAATCAAGGGTGGACAATAACCAATCTTGTGCTCCTCTTAGCCGTTGAAATCCTTAGCTTATTCCTAAGCCAGATTAATCTTCACCATCAATAGATTGAATAAAGACCATACAAAATTCGTTTCTTGAATCTAACTCTCCCGATATTAGATAAATAGATGAAGTTTCGAGATCCTCTCCCAATTCACTCGCAAACAAGAATAAGAACCAAGAATGAGTAAAAATTGAATTGAAAGTGCAAACTCTTATTACCTAAACAAAATCCAATTGTTTCTCAACCACAAAAACACAATAACCCCAACCAATCAAGTTAGTTCATGGTTGGGTTCAAAAGATATACAAAGAATAATCCCAAACCATGAATCTAATGGAAGCAAAGAACAAGAAGAAGAAATCGATCTCTCTCCCCCTTGCTCTCTTGTCGAAATCTCTCCCTTCTTGCCCTTTGAAGTTGTCAAAAATCCTCTCTTCTTGCTTACCTCTCTTTGATGGCTTGGTCCTTTAAATAGGAGATGGCTAGGTCAAAATCCTTCTTGAGGAGGAAGTTAAGTTGGAATTAAATTATCTTTAAAGAACATAATTTTTTAATATATTTAAATTCCTTCTAAAACTTCTCCTATCTTCTTGGGATTTAATTTCTCTTTAACCTCTTCATAGAAATCAAACTCATTTGGAATTTAACTTTGCTCCACGTCATCTTGGGCTTATCTAGTCATCAATTTTGACTACCACATCATCTTATTCTTTGTCAAAAATTTCCTTGGCAACTAGCTCGGCATTTTCTTCATGCATTGCCTTGGCAACTAGCTCGACATCTTCTTCATGTATTGCCTTGGCAACTGGTTCCAGCCTTGTTTAGGCAAGTGATTCTGCACACACACAAAAACACACCAAAGCAGCATCTTTTTCCACAAAAATCACCAAGTTATGTAATCAAGCTCAACGGTGGAAAGAAACATGAATTAATGCATAAATGACTAATATGCAACTAATATGAGCCTAAGTCTAACAATAATATGAGTAAAAAGGGTAATAAAAATAGTATTTTTGAACACTTATCACACCCCCAAACTCGAACTATTTCTTGTCCTCAAGCAATGCAAACTAACAATTACCTGCCAAGACTTTAATCATCAAAGACATGCTTCAAACTTGAATTCAAACCTCAGAACTGTGGCACAAAGTATGACCACCTTTTAATTTTTCGGATAGCTCAAAAATTACCCGGAATCAAACTATAATGCTCGTGGCAATGTGTGTGCGTAGTTGTGTACAAGTTGATTTTCAAGATTCTATGTGAACAATAGGCTTTTATCAAGTTAATTATTGGGGCATTTATTTTTATTTTCACTAGAGCCAATTTTCGGGCACCTCTGGCAAAGTAAGAAATTCCTCATTTTATTTTAGTCAACTAGAGCCAATTTCGGGCACCTCTAGCAAGAAAGTGCATTTACTACTAGAGCCAGTTTCGGGGCACCTCTAGTAAGAATTTAACTTTTAATTTTCAATTTTAAGTTTACCCAAATTTTAAGCAACCTAAGTTCACCAAGGTTCTTTCAATCAACAAGCCACAACCGTGCAAAAACAATTCAGCATCATAGTAAAATTCTAAGTTATTTTCATGCAATCTTAAAATTAAAGGTTCTTTCAATTAAGTGCAGTGGCAAAAATTCATCATTGGATATTCAACAAGTCTTAAGCAACTAAATCCAATTAAAGGCATGTCAAGTAACATATGCAACCTATATGTGATTGCTAAAGATTAATGCAACTAAACATGAAACTAACTAGAAACCAACACCCCCCCAAACTCAAGAGAAACATTGTCCTCAATGCATGTAAAAGTGAAACAAAATTTAAAAGAAACTAAACGAAATGAGTTAGTCGAAGAGGTCGTCACCTCTAGTGATAAGTTTCCTTTGTGCCGTTTTCTTGATTCATTTTTCAGTCGGTGGTTGAATGCTTGTGGCTGGTACCGCATGAATAACATTGCTTTGATTTGATCTATGTTTTGGGCATCAGAAGTTGTTGAAGCCATTGTTTTTGCCTGGGCATCACCAGTTTCTGTTGTGGTTGCTGTGGCAAGTAGTCGGCAGTGAATTTCCTTAGCATGGTGGTTGTGAGTCCTGTTGTGGAAAAGAAAAGAAAACAAAGAAAACCTGGAAACTAAAGATAATGAAGAAAAATAAAATATCTCCTAAAAATTCTAAAAATAAATAAAGAGAAAAAAATAACCGAAAATAATAGAAAGAAAAAAATAGTTCAAAAAAATAAAAAGAAAAATAAAATATCGAAAGGAGAGCATGCTCATGCATCTCCTAAGGTGTCAACTTCTTTGTTACGTTCTACATGGGCACCATTGTAGTGCTTCAATCTTTGTCCGTTAACTTTGAATTCATGTTCGTCGGTAATGGACTTGATTATCACGGCACCATGGGAGAATGGTTTGACAACTTTGAATGGTCTCGACCATCTTGATTTTAGTTTTTTCGGGAAAAGTTTCAGCCGAGAATTGAATAAGAAAACTAGTTGCCCTGGCATGAATTGTCGCGGAAATAGTTTCTTGTCGTGCCATTGCTTTGTTTTCTCCTTGTATATTTGTGCATTGTTATAGGCGAGTGCACAAAATTCTTCTATCTTGTTGAGGTCCAACAAAAGTTTTTGCTCAGCACTTTCCCAATCCATATTCACGGTCTTGATTGCCCAATATGCCTTATGTTCGATTTCCACCGGTAGATGACATGTTTTGCCATACACAAGTAAGAAGGGGGACATACCTAAGGCTGTTTTGATGCAGTGCGATATGCCCAAAGCGCGTCATCTAGTCTTAATGACAAATCCTTTCTAGAGGGATTTACAACTTTCTCGAGTATACCCTTCAATTCCCGGTTGGAAATTTCTACTTGCCCATTGGTTTGTGGGTGATATATCGTGGCAATCTTGTGTGATACGCCGAAGTGTTACAACATCTTGGCAATAAGCCTATTGTCAAAATGCTTGCCTTTGTCATTGATAATTGCTCTCGGTATCCCAAACCGTGTAAATATGTTTTCTGCAAGAATCATTGCACGGTCTTGGAATCGTTGTTGGGCACTGCAACTGCCTCAACCCATTTAGACACGTAGTCGACGGCAAGTAGAATGTAGAGGTTGTCGAATGAAGATGGGAAAGGTCCCATAAAATCAATCCCCTATACATCAAACAATTCCACCTCGATGATGTTTTGGAGCGGCATCTCATATCGTCTAGAGTTATTGCCCGTCCTCTGGCATCAATCACAATGCTTGTAAAACTTTTTAGCATCTTTGTATAGTGTTGTCCAATACAAACCGGATTGTAAAACTTTGGCCGCGGTACGAGTTACTCCAAAATGTCCTCCATAGGGTGAAGAATGGCATTGCCATAGTACATTCTGATGCTCTTCTTCAGGGACAATTTGGCGTATAACCTGATCAGGGTATTGCTGAGGCATGTTCTGTCGTGGCGACTGCTCCCAAGATTGTCGAGGCGTGTGCGTCTAGAGTTGCCGAGGATACGCGTCCATGGTTGCCAAGGCGTGCGTATCAGTGGTTGTCGAGGCGTGCGCGTCTGGAGTTGCCGAGACGTGCACGTTAAGAGCTGTGGTGGCGTCGAGGGTTACCGAGGCATGCCCGTCAGGAGCTGCTGTGGCGTCGAGGGTTGTCGAGGCATGCGCATCCATGGTTACCGAGACGTGCGCATCAAGAGCTGCTGCGGCATCGAGGGTTGCCAAGGAATGCGTATCCATGGTTGTCGCGGTGTGCGTATCAGTGGTTGTCGAGGCGTGCGCATCAATAGTTGTCGAGGCATGCGCATCCATGGTTGCCGAGGCATGTGCATCCATGGTTGTCGAGGCGTGCGCGTCAAGAGCTGCTGCGGCGTTGAGGGTTACCATGGCATGCGCATCCATGGTTGTCGAGGCTTCAAGGGTTGCCGTGGTAATCTTTTTCTTTAGGGTTTTGAATGCTTGGGCGCAAGGATCATCAAAATTGAAGACTTTATCATGTTCAAGCAAATTGCACAAAGGTTTAGTAATTTTAGAAAAATCATGAATGAACCTCCTGTAAAAACCCGCATGTCCAAGAAAGCTTCGAATTCCTTTAAACGAACTTGGTGGGGGTAATCTCTCGGTTACGTCCACCTTGGCTTTATCTACTTCAATTCCTCTGGATGAAATCTTATGGCTGAACACTATTCCTTCATCTACCATAAAATGGCACTTCTCCCAATTAAGCACTAAATCAGTTTCTTCACATGTTGCCAACAAATTCTCTAAATTGTCGAGGCAACTGTCGAAGTCATTACCAAAAACAGAAAAATCATCCATGAAGATTTCAAGGAAGTCTTCGACCATGTCTGAAAAGAATGCCATCATGCATCTTCTAATGTTACTGCATATCTGAGAAAACTTGAGGAGAGTCGTTTCCGATACTTCATATAGTCCATCCACACCCTCCATCGGGTGACAATATTGCCCAAAAAGAGTTTGGCCAATGTGCTTGCCACTACTCCCTTTTGCGTTACCATGGTGGAGGTGTCTTTCTTTTGTGTTCCCTTGTAGTCCATGCACATCATCCACCTTGCTACTATTCATGAAGGCATGGATATATTATTAGGAAAAATTATATCAACATCCAACCATTTAATTACCTCATTCTTGTCGGGCTCCATCATGGTTGGATGTAGCCTTCGTTGTCGTGGCAATTGCTGCTCTAGCCAATTGCCGTGTCAATCAGTTGCCAAAATTTGCTGTAAGTCAAGGGAAGAACCAATTTTCTAAAAAGCATTACGAATCCAAACACCTTTTTCTTTTGTCCTCTCAAACATCTCCATCAGTAGAGATTTTGATGGCCTCAAATCTACCAATATCGGTTCCTCAAGACATACCTACAATGGACGAGGTGAGTTTTTAAAGAATTCAAAAGGTTCAACCATTACCTGCTCATATTCCATATTTCAAAGTATTATCATATCGTTGATCTTACATGTGGTCGTGCAATTGCCGTGGCAACTGTAGATGAGAGCAATCTACAAATTCTTGCTTCAACATCAACGTTGTAACCTTCTGGGCATCAGGTTCCTCATAATTTATTGTAGTATTGTTGTTCTCAGCTTCACTGAGTGTTGTCGTGGCATTGCTCTGTTCAGGCTCCTCAATCATTGCTGAGGCAATTTGTTGCTCAGGCTCATCATGTGTTGGGCAGTCTTTCTCATCAACATAATCTCGACTTTGAGGTTTTAGTTGTTCCTCACACATCGGAGAGCTTTCCTTGCATTATTCCTTGTTTTCTTGCTTTGGGACTTCAGTAACCCTAGGAATGAATTGTTGGTGCATGTTATCCATGACATTTGTGGATCTCCTCAATTGATCTTCTGAATCCCCCAAGGTTGCATCCCACTGAGCTATCCTCGTATCCATGGACTTTGATAGCTCTCGAATCTCTTCAATTGATCCGTTAAGTCTAGCCAAGGAAGCTAGCAACGTTTCCTCCAAGGAATTGGAATGCTCTTGAAAATGACTACATTGCCATGGCATATCTATTGCTGCGGCAAAATTGTTATGGTAAAAAAAATTTTGAGCTTTTTGACCATACCATGAAGAATTTTGTTGCTGGTTCCCTCTATGGTCCTCAATGTAGTCATATGCACCGAAAATGTGAGGGCAATTTTCAAACACATGATGTTCTCCACACATAGCACAAGATTTTTCCACGGTATAGGCTCTTTGGGCTTTTCTCGGTTGGTATAGGTAATCATCAAAGGGTGCAAGAAACTCTTGATTGGATTGATTCATATCTTCCAACATTATCTCTCGAATAGATTGGCTTTTATTTCCCGACATATTGATGTCCCTTAACTTGTAGCACACCTAATATTTTTTTTTATAAAACAAACAAAAAGAAAAGTTAGTAAACCTAAGAGAAAAAAAATGCAATAACAAAAACAACTAACACCAATTGCCAATCCCCGGCAACGGTGACAAAAACTTGTTGCGCGTAATAAGTGCTACGCAATTGTGCAAGTATACACGTCGCAAGTAATAAAGTGATATGAGTATCGAGTATCATCTCCACAGGGATTGGTTTGGGCCACTTTACTTAAGTTACTGCGCTGTGAAAATAAAAACACAATTGATAATAGGAGTTCTAATTAACGAGTAAACTAAGAGCAATAAACTAAAGAATAGATAAAATTAAAATAGAGTGAATAGGCCAGGTTATCGTGAGTTGTGGAGTGATAGCCGATTAGATCGTCTCGGTAAAAGAGTGTAAGGGCAACTCACTTGCTGTGGCAACTTGCACAGCGGGGTTGCCTGGGCGACTAGCTGGGCAACTACTTGGGCGACTGGGCAGCAACTTCAAGGTTCGGCGGAGCGTTCTTCAATGGTTTCTTCTTATCCCTACGTCAAAACTCTAGCTATTTGCGCATGCCTTGATAATACATCCCTGCGTGAATCAAGGGTGGACAACAATCAATCTTGCGTTCCTCTTAGCCGTTGAAATCCTTAGCTTATTCCTAAGCCGGATTAATCTTCACCATCAATAGATTGAATAAAGACCATACAAAATTCGTTTCTTGAATCTAACTCTCCTGATATTAGATAAATAGATGAAGTTAAGAGATCATCTCCCAATTCACTCGCAAACAAGAATAAGAACCAAGAATGAGTAAACCTTGAATTGAAAGTGCAAACTCTTATTACCTAAACAAAGTCCAATTGTTTCTCAACCACAAAAACATAATAACCCCAACCAATCAAGTTAGTTCATGGTTGGGTTCAAAAGATATACAAAGAATAATCCCCAAACCATGAATCTAATGGAAGCAAAGAAGAAGAAGAAATTGAACTCTCTCCCCCTTGCTATCTTGTCGAAATCTCTCCCTTCTTACCCTTTAGAGTTGTCGAAAATCCTCTCTTCTTGCTTACCTCTATTTGACAGCTTTGTCCTTTAAATAGGAGATGGCTAGGTCAAAATCCTTCTTGAGGAGGAAGTTAAGTTGGAATTAAATTATCTTTAAAGAATATAATTCTTTATTATATTTAAATTCCTTCTAGAACTTCTCCTATCTTCTTGGGATTTAATTTCTCTTTAACCTCTTCATGGAAATCAAACTCCTTTAGAATTTAACTTTGCTCCACGTCATCTTGGGCTTATCTAGTCATCAATTTTGACTACCATATCATCTTATTCTTTGTCGAAAATTGCCTTGGCAACTAGCTCGGCATCTTCTTCATGCATTGCCTTGGCAACTAGCTTGGCATCTCCTTCATGTATTTCCTTGGCAACTGGTTCCAGCCGCAACTGGTTCCAGCCTTGTTTAGGCAAGTGATTCTGCACACACAAAAAAACACACCAGAGCAGCATCTTTTTCCACAAAAATCACCAAGTTATGTAATCAAGCTCAACGGTGGAAAGAAACATGAATTAATGCATGAATGACTAATTATGCAACTAATATGAGCCTAAGTCTAACAATAATATGAGTAAAAAGGGTAATAAAAATCGTACTTTTGAACACTTATCATTTGGTAAATGCTTTGGTAGGTGATTGTTAGTGTTTTGCATTGCTTGAGGACAAGCAATAGTTTGAGTTCGGGGGAATGTTAAGTGTGTAAAAGTACTATATTTTCTACCCTTTTTACTCATATTATTGTTAGACTTAGGCTCATTTTAGTTGCATTCTTAGTCATTCATGCATAGTTTCATAGTTTCCTCGTCTATCGAGCTTGGCTTTATGTTTTGATGGTTTTTGCCGACTATAAACACCTCTATTGTCACCAATACTCCTTTATATAGTCAGAAGTGGCGGGCTTAAATATATGAATTCATATGAAATATGTGCCTACAATATTCATTGCATGCGAACAACCTTGTGCAAATGTGAAAAATTGGACAAAGATGAAACATGTGCCTTTAAAAAAGTTTAATGTTAAAATAATGTTTAATTTATCTCGTTTTTTTCTTTTAGGTGTCTAAACTTTTTTTACTCATTTTAGGTGCTCAAACTATCATTTTTTTGCATCTTTTAAGCTCAAACTGAGGTAACTATTTTGACCAAAAAATAATAATTTAGGCACCTACTTTGACAAAACATTATACTTTGGGCACCTAAAAGAGGCAAAAAAAAGTTTAGACGCCTAAAAATAAAAAAGGGATAATTTGAGCACTTATTTTAGTATTAAGCTTTCAAACAATGATCAATATTGCAAGCGAACAACCCTGTAGCAATGTAATAACTAATATAAATTAGACAAAGAGAGAATACATTACGACTAGGGGTGTTAAAAAATATCCGACCCGGTTGACCCAGCTCATCGATTCAATGACCCGAACCTTAAAAATTGGGTACTTTTTTTAAAAAATTACTCAATCGGGCCGAGTACTTGACCCATGAATTTTTTCGATTAGTTGCGTCAGGTCTGGGCCGGAATTTTTTTGTAATCAGATACTCGACCTGACAAGGTACTTCTAATATATTTTTTTAGTTTTAAATTATATTTTCATTGTAAGTTCCTTAATATTTTTACCTAAAACTAAATTTATATCTCTAAATTCTTTCTATGTTTGTATTATGTACTTTTAAGTTTTAAATATTTAAAAAATATTTATATTAATTTGTTAATACAAGATTCAGAAGAAAAAACGAGATTAACATTTATAATGTCTTTTGGTGATAAACTTTAATATATATATATCCAAATATTTCTATCTTAAAACTGACTTTAAATTATTAATTTTTATGTTTGAATTACGTATTATTTTTATGTGTTTACTATGTGATTTTTTAAAACTTTTAAATTTAAAAATAAATAAAAAAATAAATTGAGTACTTGTTACCCGATTATTCGAATACCCGGTTTTCGCAAGTACCCTTATAATAAATATCCAGTTAAAGCAGGCCGGGACACTAACCGACATATGTAATACCCGACAAACACCCTCTAATTACAACCACTCATTTAGTTAAGACTTATAGGAAACTTGGCTTACTTTAGCTGTGCAGTCTGGTTTGGTGTGGCTGCAATCCGGTTGTATCGTCTATATTATCTGTTACGGGGATGGCAACGGGTAGAGTGGAAATTTTCACCCTAAATCCAATCCGATATAATAAAAATATAATCTAATCTCGATCCAACTGTAAAATTTTAATAAAAACCCGATTAAACTCAACCCGTTCCAAAGAAAATTATTAAAAATATTAAATATAATATATAAAAATATATAATTATAAATAAATCGGACGGGTCGAGAAATTTTTACCCTAAATCCGAACCCGACTCAAACTCTCTCAAAATCCGACCCGACCCGACCCGAAAATCTAAAATTCTAAAAAAAAGTTTGACCCTACTGAATAGAGTCCGGTCGGAACTCGCCGGATCCAAATTTTTTCACCATCCCTAATTATCAATAGGTGATGGTTCAAAGGTATATGGTGTCCTGCACAATTTGTTAAAACTGAGGTTTTTAATTTATAATATTATTTAAAAGAGATTTTTATCTTTTTCAACAAAAAATGAATTTTTATTTTTATAAAAAAATATATTATGAGACACTCTTTAAAACTAGTTTTTTATTTTTTATAATTTATTAAACCAAATTTTTTTATTTTCCCTTATAAACATTTAATTTAAATTATTTGGAGCTCTCTTTTTTTAGGCGCTGTGCATCCAAAATCTCCACAGTTATCGATAGACTCTGTGAAAATCCTGGGCTATACGTTTAACATGGGACGTTTGTTTCTTAGATTTGATTTGTTTTTGCTAGCGTGTAAGGTTGCAGGTGTACTGGAGGAGCAGAATTCGTGTAGTTTCTGTTTAAGTATGCTGGCACATCGTAGTGCTCTGTGCTGTTGGGATTTATCCCTATAATTTCTATTAAATGATGCTGGGAAAAAAATAAATAAATTAAGACTTATCTAAAAAAACTAAGAAGAATTTATATTACAATCACTCATTTAATTATGAAGTATCTAGAATCCTTAGAGTGATTTTAGCATAAGAAAACATCGTCATCTCTAATAAATTTGAGTTCGAATAATTTATAAAATTTTTCACTATTAATATATGAAATAATAATATGAGAATCTAATTACAGCTCTAATAATTATATTTTTTTACACCTGATAGAATAAAAACCCAACACCAAAAATCGTATAACGAATAACAGAGACATCCATATACATGGTGGGAGGGGCAATTCCCCCAATTTATGGATTAATTATATTTTAGGTTATAATAATTTTAAAACCATTACAATTAAGCCTTTGTCCCTTCCTTATCTCTCAAAATTTTATGATTTTTTAACACAACTAAATAGATATTTTATTTAGAACGAAGGCAAGATATTGCCACGATACATAACCTTTTACACGTCCGAGGATAAACAAACCACGCCACATGGTACAAAACAACATAAACCACACCAACATGACCAAAGCAACAAGCCTTGGGGTGCTTATTTTGCAACAGAAAGAAATAAAAAGCCAGCAAGTACACTAGGGGCTGCATATGTACTTAGGAGGCTGCATCGGCAACATAATATACGAGTTACAACATTCAGTAACGTCAAGGACGACCCCTTCAGATAAACAGTTTTCAGCTGGTTTGTTAACTAAGTAAGGGTCCCAAATATTGGCATTGGCAATGATAGAGAATGGCATCGCTACGTTACGAGCCGCCGTCACGGTTGGAGTCATAGCAGTTGACAGCACCACGGCCATTGCAACCATAAGCAATGCAAACTTCCTGCTTTCCATTTCTTGTAGTAACTAAGTGAATAGGTTTGTTGTTATAGAATAGGGTATTGATGAATCTATGTTGTAACACAATACTCCTTTATATAGTCAAGGTGATGGGCCTAAATCTGTGAATTCACATGAAATAACACAATATTCATTGCATGCCAACAACCCTGTACCAATGTATTAAATTGGACAAATATGAAACATGTGCCTTTTAAACAATGATCATTGCATGCGAACAAGCCTGTAGCAATGCAATAAATTAGACAAAGAGATAAGAAATTACAACCACTCATTTAGTTAAGACTTATCCGAATACTTGGATGACTTTAGCTGTGCAATCTGGTTTGGTGGTGGCTGCAATCTGGCATTATCGTCTATATTATCAATCAGGTGAGGGATCAAAGGTTTATGGGGGTTCATTATAATTTATTAAAACAATACCTTTAATTTATAATCCCACTACTATATAAGATTTTTAAAGATATTTTTATCCTTATAAAAAAATATATTATAGGACACTCTTTAAAGTATTTTTTTATTTTTTTGTTATTTATTAAACCAATGTTTTTTATTTTTATCTTATAAGTATTTAATTTATTTAAAGTCTTTTTTTGGGGGGTTTATACGATTGTTCATATCGTACATGTATAGAATCTCCACAATTATCGACAGACTCTGTGAAAATCCTGGGCTATACGTTTAACATGGGGCTTTTTTTCTTCTTAGATTTGATTTGTTTTTGTTGCAGCTGTATTGGAGGAGCAGAATTGCGTAGTTTCTGTTTAAGTATGCTGGCACATCTCAGTGCTCTGTACTGTTGGGATTTATCCCTATAATTTCTATTAAATGATGCTGAGCAAAATAAATAAATAAATAAATAAAGACTTATCTAAGAAAACTAAGAATAATTTATTTTACAACAACTCATTTAATTATGATGTATCTAGAATTCTTAGAGTGATTTTAGTATAAAAAGAAACGTTATTATCTTTAATAAATTTGAGTTCAAGTAATTTGTCTATAATGAGTGTGTTATCAAAGAGTTAAAAAAATTTACAAATATTAACAAGGCTAAGGATTTTATTGATAAGGCTAAGGATGGCTGTTGCACGTAATAAGTGCTACGCAATTGTGCAAGTATACACGTTGCAAGTTATAGTATAAAAGATATCGTCTCCACAGGGATTTGTGCCACTTCAAGAATCTAGTCTCTTGCACTGTAAAAAGTAAAAACACAAATAAAGGATTATAGGAGTTTAACTAATAACTAATCTAGAAAGCAATAAAGTAAAAGAATAGATGAGATCAAATGAGAGAGATAGGTCAGGTTATCGTGAGTTGAGGTGTGATAGCCGATTGGATCGTCTTGGTAAACGAGTGCACGGGCAACTCAGTTGTCGTGGCAACTTGCACAACGGGGTTGCCTTGGCAACTAATCGATGGTTGCCTGGGCGACTAGTTGGGCAACTACTTTGGCGTCTGGGCAGCAACCTTCAAGGTTCGGCAGAGCGTTCTTCAATGGTTTCTTCTTATCCCTAAGTCGAAACTCTAGCTACTTGTGCATGCCTTGATAATACATCCCTGCGTGAATCAAGGGTGAACAACAACTAATCTTGCGCTCCTCTTAGCCGTTGAAATCCTTAACTTATTCCTAAGCCGGATTAATCTTCACCATCAATAGATTGAATAAAGATCATATCCATTCGTTTCTTGAATCTAACTCTCCCGATATTAGATAAATAGATGAAGTTACGAGATCCTCTCCCAATTCACTCACAAACAAGAATAAGAACCAAGAATGAATAAACCTTGAATAAAAAAGTGCAAACTCTTATTACCTAAACAAAATCCAATAGTTTCTCACAACCACAAAACACAATAACCATAGCCAAATAGATTAAGTTCATGGCTAGGTTCCAAAGAAACACAAGATAAATAATCCCTAGCATGAACCTAATTGAACAAGAAAGAAAAAGATGAAGAAGGAAGCTTGTCGAAATCCCCTTGCCCTAGATGCTTGTCGAAAATTCTCTCCTCTTGCTCTCCTTTCAAGTTGACGATATGGCTTGTAATTTATAGGGCTAGGTCAAAGTCCTTCTTTGAGGAGGAAGTTAAGTTGGAATTAAGTTATCTTTAAATAATATAATTCTTTATTATAATTATATTCCTACTAGAACTTCTCCTATCTTCTTGGAATTTAATTCTTCTTTAATCTCTTCATGGAAATCAAATTCCTTTGGGATTTAGCTTTGCTCCACGTCATCTTGGGCTTGTCTAGTCATCAATTTCGACTACCATATCACCTTGTTCTTTGTCGACAATTGCCCTGGCAACTGGCTCGGCGTCTCCTTCATGCATTGCCCTGGCAACTAGCTCGGCATCTCCTTCATGCATTGCCCTGGCAACTAGCTCTAGCCTTGCTTGGCAAGTGATCCTACACATACACACAAAACACACCAAAGCAACATCTTTTTCCCACAAAAACTACCAAGTTATATAATCAAGCTCAATGATGGAAGGAAACATGGATTAATGCATGAATGGCTAATTATGCAACTAATATGAGCCTAAGTCTAACAATAATGAGTAAAAAGGGTAAGAAAATAGTACTTTTGAACACTTATCACACCCCCAAACTCGAACTATTGCTTGTCCTCAAGCAATGCAAACTAATAATTACCTGCCAAGACTTCAATTTTCACAAACTTAGCTTTGAACTTGATTTCAATTCTCAGAACCGGGGCACAAAGTATGATTGGCTTTTCATTTTTCGGAAAACTTAGGAGTTACTCAGAATCAAACTATAATGCTTGTGAGTGTGTGCGAAGTTGTGTGCAAGTTGATTTTTCGGATTCTATGCAAACAAGAGGTTTTCAAATTACTTCATTGGGTTCTTTTTAACATGTTTTAACTAGAGCCAGTTTTGGGCACCTCTAGTATTTTGTTTTTAGTTTTATTCGACTAGTTCCGGTTTCGGGCATCTCTAGCGATCAAATTTTTTTAGCACATACTAGAGCCAGTTTCGGGCACCTTTAGTGATCAATTTTTTTTAGCACATGCTAGAGCCAATTTCAGGCACCTCTAGCATTCATCCAATTTCAGGCACCTTTACTGATAATTGCTCTCGGCATCCCAAACCGTGTAAATATGTTTTTTTTGCAAGAATCGTTGCACGGTCTTGGAATCGTTGTTAGGAACTGCAGCTGCCTCAACCCATTTAGACACGTAGTCGACGGCAACTAGAATGTAGAGGTTGCCGAATAAAGATGGGAAAGGTCTCATAAAATTGATCCCCCATACATCGAACAATTCCACCTCGATGATGTTCTGGAGTGGCATCTCATGTCGTCTAGATATATTTCCCGTCCTCTGGCAACAATCACATTGCTTGTAAAAGTCTTGGGCATCTTTGTACAATGTTGGCCAATACAAACCGGATTGCAAAACTTTGGCCGCGGTACGAGTTCCTCCAAAATGTCCTCCATAGGGTGAATAATGGCATTGCCGGAGTACATTATGTTGCTCTTCTTCAGGGACACATCAGCGTATAACCTAATCTGCATATTGTTTAAACAAAAGAGGCTCGTCCCAAAAGTAATGCTTAGCATTATAGCGGAACCGCTTCTTCCCTTGGTGAGTAATGCCATAAGGTAAAATACCACAAACAAGGAAATTAACTAAATCCACGTACCAGGGTATTACCGAGGCATGTGCTGCCGTGGCGACTGCTCCCAAAATTGCCGAGGCATGCGCGTCAAGGGCTGCTGCAGCATCGATAGTTGCCGAGGCGTATGCATCCATGGTTGCCGAGGCGTCGCGGGTTTCCGAGGCATGCGCGTCCATGGTTGCCGAGGCAACTAAAATTTGTTCATCCGGGAATGCATCGCATATCTCTATATTCGCATCCTCCTCCCTGTTGCGTTCTAAACGTGATAAGTGATCGACCACTTGATATTCTATTCCTTTCCTGTCCTTAATTTCAATGTCAAATTCTTGTAAAAGTAATATCCAATGAATCAAACGAGGTTTGGCATCCTTTTTAGCAAATAGATATTTGATTGCCGAATGGTCCGTATGAACAATTACCTTTGTGCCAATAAAATAGGATCAGAACTTGTCAAATACGAAAACTACATCTAGTAACTCTTTCTCCGTTGTTGTGTAATTCACTTGAGCACTATTAAGAGTTTTACTAGCGTAGTATATCACATGGAAGGTCTTACCTGTGCGTTGGCCTAGGACTGCTCCTACCGCGAAATCAATTGCATCACACATGAGCTCAAAAGGTAGCGTCCAATTTGGTGGAACGACAATGGGTGCCGAGGCAAGCTTTTTCTTTATGGTTTCAAATGCTTGGGTGCAAGAATCATCAAAATCGAAGACTTTATCATGTTCAAGCAAATTGCACAAGGGTTTAGTGATTTTAGAAAAATTATGAATGAACCTCCTGTAAAAACCTGCATGTCCAAGAAAACTTCGAATTCCTTTAACCGAACTTGGTAGGGGTAATCTCTCGATCACGTCCACCTTGGCTTTGTCTACTTCAATTCCCTTGGATGAAATCTTGTGGCCGAGCACTATTCCTTCATCTACCATAAAATGGCATTTCTCCCATTTGAGGACTAAATCAGTTTCTTCACATCTTGCCAACACCCTCTCTAAATTGCTGAGACAACTGTCGAAGTCATTACCAAAAACAGAAAAATCATCCATGAAGATCTCAAGGAAGTCTTCGACCATGTCTGAAAAGAGTGCCATCATGCATCTTTGGAAGGTTACCGGGGCGTTACACAATCCGAACGGTATCCTTCGGAAGGCATAAGTATCGTATGGGAATGTGAAGGTTGTCTTTTCTTGATCTTCTGGTTCTATGGCAATTTGATTGTAACCTGAATAACCATCAAGAAAACAATAAAAGGGTTTACCTACAAGACGGTCAAGCATTTGATCAATAAAGGGTAATGGGAAGTGATCTTTCCTGGTGGCTTTGTTTAGCTTTCGATAATCCATACAAACACTCCAATCGGTCACAGTCCTGGTTGGAATGAGTTCATTGTTTTCATTACTTACCACTGTTATACCTCCATTTTTTGGTACGCATTGTACCAGACTTACCCATGTACTATCAGAGATAGGGTATATAATGTCGGCGTCAAGCCACTTGATGATTTCTTTCATTACAACCCCTTTCATGGCATGATTCAGTCTCCTATAGGCCTCAATTGAAGGTTTATGATCATCTTCCAACAAAATCTTGTGCATGCACACTGCCAGGCTAATTCCCTTCAAGTCGGCAATTGTCCACCCTATTGCCTTTTTGTGTAGCTTCAACATCTTGATCAGCTTATTTTCTTGCTCAGGCTGTAACTTAGAAGAAATAATTACAGGCAATGTATTATTGGTTCCTAAGTATGCATATTTTAGTTGCTCTGGCAATTGTTTCAACTCAAGAATCGGTGGTTGTTCAATAGAGGGTTTTTCGAGCTTACCTTCCTTACCTGAGTAATCCAGTGGTTCAAAGTATGTACATGGTCGATTGACTAGCCAATTTGCCTCTTTTTGTTGTTCCTCGTCGACCGGCTCTTCATACTCCTCAGGTCCCTCTTGATCGGCAATGTAGTTGCCGAGGCAACTAAATTCCTTGTTGAAGTTAAACTCTGTCGTGGCATGAAGAAGTTGGCATTCTTCTAGATCATCGGCATGCCTTAGTGTTTGGAACACATTTAGTTTAACTTGCTGGTCATTCACTCTCATTGTGAGTTCTCCCTTTTCAACATCGATCAAGGTTCTCCCTGTTGCTAGGAATGGTCTCCCGAGAATGATGGGTGCATGATCATCTGCTTCACAATCCAAAACAATAAAGTCAGCAGGAAAAATAAATTTATCAACTTTTACCAGTATGTCCTCGATTTTTCCCTCTGGATGCACATAGGATCTGTCGGCTAGCTGTAGCATAACTGTTGTAGGTCTTGCCTTCCCGATTCCTAGTTTTTGGAAAACCGATTTAGGCATCAAGTTTATGATAGCCCCAAGGTCGCATAATGCTTTCCCGACATAGTGATTTCCAATAGAACAGGGTATTGTGAAACTTCCGGGATCCTTCAACTTGGGTGTCATACGATTGTGCAACATTGCCATGCATCCCTCTATTGCAGCAACTGTTTCAAACTTTCCTAGCCTTGTTCTCTTGTACACAATGTCTTTAAGAAACTTGGCATAGTTTGGCATTTGTTCAATTGCTTCTACCAATGGCAAGTTGATGTGGACTTGCTTTAGGATATCAAAAAACTTCTTGAATTGGTATTCTTGCTTTTGTCGCTTCAACCTTTGTGGGAATGGTGGTGGAAGTCGGATATCTTTAATTATTTCATTGGTTTGGAACCTGATTGACGGCATTGTCGGGACAACTAGAGTTTCTTAGGCATTATCAATTGGGGTTGCCGAGGCATGCTTATCACACGTTGCCGAAGCATCCTTATCGTCGGTTGCCGAGGCATGCTTATTGCCGGTTGCCATAGCAATTCTTGGTTCAGAATCTGAGGCTTTGCCGCTAGGTTCGTCTTGATCTTTTTGTGGAGTTTTGTTTGATGAGCGAGTTTGAGCCTCTCTAAGTTGTTGGCCACTTCTAGTGGTGATTGCCTTACATTGCTCATGGCTAGTTCCTCTTGCGGCTTCAGTATCGCTAGGTATACTTCCTTGCGGTATAGTATTCAGATTTTGAGTAAACTGCCCGACTTGATTTTCCAATGATTTGATTGTCGCCTCTTGGTTTTGCAATCTCATCTCGGTCCTGTTAATAAAAGCATCATTTCTTTTTATGAAGTTACTATTCTCAGCCATATAAGATTCAGTTTTCATCATAAAAGCATTTAGAGAATTTTCCAAAGAACTAGATGTTGTCGGTTGTTGTTGCGGTAACTGTTGTCGTGGCATATTCTGCTGGAATCCCGATGCTTGTGCATTCTGATTGTTCTGGTTTAGAGCATTGTTGGGATTACTCCATGAAAAATTCGGGTGCTTCTTCCAAGCTGGATTGTATGTATTGGACATCACATTGTTGTTCCGATTGTAATTTCCCACATAGAAGCTGGATTCCGGATTCTGCATACATTCAGAAGAATCATGGTTATCACCACATAACTCACAAAAAGAATCAATTACCTTGACCTCATGTGTGTTGTTTGGTTTTTGCATGTTCTGGACCATCTTGGTTAAAGTGGCCAATTGTGCCGAAATTGAATCTGATGATCCTAGTTCATGTATTGTGGCTTGGCGTCTAACTCCTCATCTTCTAGTAGAGGGGAATTGATAATCATTCTTGGCCAGCGTGTTTAGAATTTGCATTGCTTCCTCCGGCGACTTATCTAGAAGTATGCCGTTTGTCGAGGCATCTAGCATCATCCTTGTTGGTGTATTCACGGCGTTGTAAAACATTGTTACTTGAGTCCACACCGGGAATCCGTGTAGGGGGCATTTGTGTAGAAGTTCTCTATATCGCTCCCAAGCCTCGTACATGGATTCATCATCTGCCTGCCGAAAAGAAGTAATATCGTTACGAAGCTTATCAGTCAAATTTGTAGGATTAAACCGAGCAAGGAAATCACGACAAAGATCAGTCCAAGATGCTATTGATCCGGCATGAATGCTATTCAACCATGATTTCGCCCTATCCCTCAGTGAATAGGGGAATAATCTTAATCGTAAGACATCGGGGGTGACTCAGTGTATTTTGAACGAGTTACAAATCTCGAGGAAAGATTTCAGATGTTGTAGTGCATCTTCAGTTGTTGAGCAGCCAAATTGACCAATTGTGTTGATCATATTAAACATTATCGGTTTTAACTCAAAGTGGTCGGCTTCAATTTCAGATGCGACAACTCCTGGATTAAGTCCATCAAGATCTTATTCAAGATAGTCTCGAATAGTTCTATTTCGTTCAAGAATCACTCATCCTCCTGCTGAAACATCTTGATTCATATTGCTATCTTGATTAGCCATTGCTACTCTTATCCTTCGTCTAAGTCTTTGTAAGGTTCGTTCAATTTCTGGATCAAAGGGATATTCTGGTGTAGTCGGTCTCGCCCTGGTCATATACCAATGCAAAACCAAAGTTTGTTAGCCCCTTTGAATCTTAAACAAGAAAAGTAAAAAGAAAGTGCAAGAAAATAAAAACAAAGTCGCTATTGCCAATCCCCGGCAACAGTGCCAAAAACTTGTTGCACGTAATAAGTGCTACGCAATTGTGCAAGTATACACGTTGCAAGTTATAGTATAAAAGATATCGTCTCCACAGGGATTGGTGCCACTTCAAGAATCTAGTCTCTTGCACTGTAAAAAGTAAAAACACAAATAAAGGATTATAGGAGTTTAACTAATAACTAATCTAGAAAGCAATAAAGTAAAAGAATAGATGAGATCAAATGAGAGAGATAGGTCAGGTTATCGTGAGTTGAGGTGTGATAGCCGATTGGATCATCTTGGTAAAAGAGTGCACGGGCAACTCAGTTGCCGTGGCAACTTGCACAACGGGGTTGCCTTGGCAACTAATCGATGGTTGCCTGGGCGACTAGTTGGGCAGCTACTTGGGCGTATGGGCAGCAACCTTCAAGGTTCGGCAGAGCGTTCTTCAATGGTTTCTTCTTATCCCTAAGTCGAAACTCTAGCTACTTGTGCATGCCTTGATAATACATCCCTGCGTGAATCAAGGGTGAACAACAACCAATCTTGCGCTCCTCTTAGCCGTTGAAATCCTTAACTTATTCCTAACCCGGATTAATCTTCACCATCAATAGATTGAATAAAGATCATATTCATTTGTTTCTTGAATCTAACTCTCCCGATATTAGATAAATAGATGAAGTTACGAGATTCTCTCCCAATTCACTCGCAAACAAGAATAAGAACCAAGAATGAATAAACCTTGAATAGAAAAGTGAAAACTCTTATTACCTAAACAAAATCCAATAGTTTCTCACAACCACAAAACACAATAACCATAGACAAATAGATTTAGTTCATGGCTAGGTTCCAAAGAAACACAAGATAAATAATCCCTAGCATGAACCTAATTGAACAAGAAAAAAAAAGATGAAGAAGGAAGTTTGTCGAAATCCCCTTGCCCTAGATGCTTGTCAAAAATTCTCTCCTCTTGCTCTCCTTTCAAGTTGACGATATGGCCTGTAATTTATAGGGCTAGGTCAAAGTCCTTCTTTGAGGAGGAAGTTAAGTTGGAATTAAATTATCTTTAAAGAATATAATTCTTTATTATAATTATATTCCTACTAGAACCTCTCCTATCTTCTTGGAATTTAATTCTTCTTTAATCTCTTCATGGAAATCAAATTCCTTTGGGATTTAGCTTTGCTCCACGTCATCTTGGGCTTGTCTAGTCATCAATTTCAACTACCATATCACCTTGTTCTTTGTCGACAATTGCCCTGGCAACTGGCTCGGCGTCTCCTTCATGCATTGCCCTGGCAACTAGCTCAACATCTCCTTCATGCATTGCCCTGGCAACTAGCTCAACATCTCCTTCATGCATTGCCCTGTCAACTAGCTCTAGCCTTGCTTGGCAAGTGATCCTGCACATACACACAAAACACACCAAAGCAGCATCTTTTCCCACAAAAACTACCAAGTTATGTAATCAAGCTCAACGATAGAAGGAAACATGGATTAATGCATGAATGGCTAATTATGCAACTAATACGAGCCTAAGTCTAACAATAATATGAGTAAAAAGGGTAAGAAAAATAGTACTTTTGAACACTTATCAATGGCCTTAAACACAACCAAGCTTCCCTTTTACAAGCATAAGGGAGCAGAAACGACAAACATATTACTTTGCACGTTTACAAACATAATAATTAATACAGACAAACTACTTTTGGTAAAGTAATAGATAAAGCAACATAGGATTTTTATTTTTAACTGATAGCATTAGAACGAGGTAACTGGGCACTAACCCTTGAGTCATCACTTTCTCCATTATCATCATGATTAGTTGAGTCATCACTGTCACTTAGTCTTGTCTCAATTAAAGCTGTTGTTGCTTCACGCGTTGCTTTTTCTGTCCAATATGAGTCCAGTGCATCATCCCTTATTTGTTTGCTAGCTATACTGATATTCCATGGATAGTCTTGAGACCATTCTGTTGGGCAATGAATGTTTTCTCTATATTCTTTCATAGCTGTCATTATTGCTTTGTGATAAGGATTTGGAATAATGGGCCACGAATCCCATGGTGCATGAATATTTGGTGGTGGCAATATTTCAATGAAAATTGTCATGTTTAACTGATAGAGATACTTTTAGAGTTGTCTATACTAGTCATCCAAGTTCTTGATTTCTTCTGGATAGGTCTTGTGAATCCAGGCTGTAGGAAATGATCCTAGCCGTGTGGCTTCTTTGTGCTGGATAAAGTATTCTGGTTTGTAGAAAATGATTACCATGGCCAATCTAAAGTTTTTCATAACTTATGTATTAACCATCTCTAACCACTGAGGAAGAGGATAGAATCGTTTTAGGAAGGTGAATAAATTCTTCATTTCTGGCTGGATATCATCATGGATTGCTTTAGCTAGAAAATACTGGAGGTCATGGATAAATAACTATATGACTATTTGGTAAATATGAGTTTAATACCATAAGAACCATTTTAATTCATCTAGAACCTTAGTAAATTCAAACAGTAGAGGATGGATAAATGGATACTCAGGATGTAAACCATGAGGCTTGAGTATAAGTCCACCAAAATATTTGAATAATTACAGATGGTATTCAAAGATCATATCCCTGGCCTTTTTTGTGAAAAGTCTTCTCCATTACTAGCTTTAGTACCTCTGGGGATTCAGTGTTGAGATTTGGAGGAATAGAAAAGGCTATTTCTGGTGTAGATGATCTTGATTTTAAATTTGCTAATGATGATCTGGAAGACGAAGGTCAATACATAATAATTGGTATTTTCATCATGGTCTTTTGTGATGAAGCTCTGTACATCAGAATTTGATCAGCTGGCCTTGAGAGAAGATCTGCAAGTACATTAGTATTTTCTTTAATGTGTTTGCAGTCGAAAGAATATTTTGAAAACCATTCCGCCCATCTGAGAAGTTGGGGATGAGGCACAATCTTCTGTTTGAACTTAAGCATCTAAGGGAAGGAAGACATATTCATTTCCATAAGGAACATGTGTCCTATTAGATGAAACTCAAATTTTGAGATTCTTTTCTTGACAGCAAGGGTTTCCTTGAACGTGGAATGATAGTGCATTTCTACATTCGTGAATCTCCCACTCTTGTGTCCACATAGTTGTAAACCCACTGAACTTCATCTTGTAAACTCATATTCTACTTATAAAAAGCCTTCATTTTCTCCTATTAAAAGTATAAATATATACTCCTTCCAAAAATGTTAAAGAGTATGTATAATCTTCCAGGTTTAATAAATACTTTATTACTATAGCCACTGATGAGTAGTTTGTTACACTTGAGATTCTACCAGATTTTCCTCCTAAATGGATAGAAGCATGTGTAGACTCTATAGGTGAATGCTGACAAAAGTGGCAGAAAATATGTATTAGAAAATATAAGAATGTGCCAAAAAGAGTCTTTTGCATGCAAGTATACACGGTCTGCAAGTAATACAGCAGGTAAGCTGAGTATTGATCCCATAGAGATTGACTTGGAATTCAATTGCCTTGATTGTTACTTTCCTTAAGATAAAGTTGATTTGAAATTGGTTTTGAAAAAAATAATTAGAAAGTAAAAGAATGAAAGTAAAGTAAAGAAGTTGGCAAGGAAGGTGTTTTAATGAATGGTGAGCGTTGGCAGGGAATGCCTGGTTTTTATGTTGTTCATGCAATGCCAGCCTTTAACAACAACTTGTCTTGGCATTGTTTGCTGAGCAGATTCACAATTGGCAAAGCCTCTCTCGATGGTCATTGCCCTAAATTGATCATGTAAAAACCCCTATATCTATATAGTGTTTGTTTTTAAATAAACCAATTTGATTAAGCTCCAATCTATACTCATAAGGGGTAGATTTCACTCCCAAAGTAAGTTCATCTACTTGAACGACTTCTCTCGAAGCTTCTCTCCTCAGTATTCAACAACTTAATCGTTGCCACCTAAAGTCTGTTAAGATATTGAGGAGCAATAGGCCAACAGTGCCAGCTCTCGCTTGGCATAGTATTTAGGAAATATTAAAGTATGCCGAATAGTGAAAACATTGTCAAGGCAGGTTTATTATTAAAAACTAAAGCATAAAAATAACATAAAACCCAAACATCCCCCCACCAACTATTAAATTAGTTCATGGTGAGGGATTTAACCAACAATCCACAAACGTTTTCGAAATACATCATCCTTAAAAACAAGATAAAATAACTTAAAAGAGAGAATGGGCTAGAAGGGGTCTCTCGATGCAGCCCTTCAAGATCTAGGCTTCTCGTCCAAGTTGGTCGGACCACCCTTCCACGGTGCAGTCGTTGTCAGTCATCGCACACCAACACCTCACGATCCAATCTTCTTCACTCCCTTAAGTCTAGCTTGGTTGGTGTTTAAATAGGTATGCAAGGAAGGGATATGACTAGCTCTTCAAATTTTGAATTTCAACTGCCCAAGGGATAAGAGATTATCTTCTTATCCAAATTTGAATGAGAGCTGATCAGGCTAAGGCTGACGTCATCCTGCCGACGTTGCCCTGGCATCCAAGCTTGGCATGTCTTATTTTTTAGGGTCCAACAGCCTCTTGGTGTGGCATCAAGTTCACTTCTCTGCCATCTGGTGGCATTCTCGCTGGCGCTCCTTCCTGTGTTGCTTTTCTAGGTCAAATCCTATGCCAAACCTACAAAATTGCCAACAAAACAACCCTTCACACTAGCATAGACAAAGCTCTAAACTCCTTATGCAAATGCATGATTCTAACATCCTAATGCAACTAAATGTACCTAAAAACAAGTAAGAACATTCGTGAATCTCCCACTCTTGTGTCCACATAGTTGTAAACCCACTGAACTTCCCCTTGTAAACTCATATTCTACTTATAAAAGCCTTCATTTTCTCCTATTAAAAGTATAAATATATACTCCTTCCAAAAATGTTAAAGTGTATGTACAATATTCCAGGTTTGATAAATACTTTATTACTATAGCCACTATATACTCATTCCAAAAATGTTAAAGTGTATGTACAATATTCCAGGTTTGATAAATACTTTATTATTACAGCCACTGCTGAGCAATTTGTTACACTTGAGATTCTACCAGATTTTCCTCCTAACTGGATAGAAGCAGGATATTCCTACATCCACTTTGGAGCCATCAGATTAGCTCTAAATTACCATGAAATAGAAAGAAAACCTGTTGTTGCAAGGATAGCATTGCTAGAAACAAGATACTTAAAGTACCAAGATGCATGTATTGGTACAGTTAAAGCAACTTTCAACTCTAGTCTCATCATGGTTACACTATTCCCAATTTTTACCATGGCACTAGCAGATCCTAATCTCCTAGATGCTCTCAAGGTTCATATTCAGATAGTTGGAGCCCCCCAAATAGCATATTCAATTATTGCTACTCTCCACTATCATATTGTATACAGGATCCAAGATCATGCTTTTTGACTCAACGGAACAAGATCAAAAGATTCCCTACTTATTTCGGTAAACACCCATGACCAACCACATTGTGTTCATGTTCCTCGATAAATTTCCAAGAAGGAACTTCTAAAGCTTCTCCCTAAAAAATAGATCACAAACTATGAATAGATCCATGAAGCAAGAGAACCAGTCCAGTCAACCAAGAACCAGATCATTTCAAAAAGTGATGGAACTTCTGAAATCAAATTTGATCATAGCCATCTTCACAGTCAACAAGCTTCGTCAATTTTTCCAACCCAGTTGATGATGATGCCAACAGGAGATTCAAGTTCTGGACATGACCCACAAGTTCCAGAATGCTGTTGTAAGCTATGCCAACCTGGCCCAAAAACTACTCTTATAGAAGGTTTCCAAGCTGATGGAAAGCCTCTCTATCTATTCAAAGATCCCACTATTGGTCATTGCCCATGGGATCCAGAATGTCAATGTGAATTTTATGTTGATGATCGCTTTAATGCTTGGCTTAACAGAATGGATAAAACAGCCTACAAACTCCATAAGCCTGGTAAGAAAAAGAAAAAGTCCTCTCAAACAGAATTCTACAGGAGATACATGGAGGGTGATCCATCCATAGGACCACTTGGAGAGGACAATGGTAAATTCATGTGTGGATTATTCATTATCTAAACCACAATAGAAGCCTAAACCACCTCCGCCATTGCCAAGACCACCCACTCATCCTCCATCCCCTAAAATATCTACTAAAAAACTAGTTCAACCCTGCTACAAAAAGATCCAGAAATGGGTTCAGAAACAACCTACTGGTGAAAAAACCTCACACCCAGACAATCACCGCACACCATCAATCTATATGTTTGGATCCTAAACTCCTACATATGATAAGGAATTTCCTCCCCTTGAAGAATTCATTGAAAATGAATTTAAACATGCTCCAAAAATCTATACCCCTCTTCAGACGAGTGCCTCGAGTAAGTTTATCAGTGCTGCAGAAGCTACTCTCAATTAGAAATCTAAGAATGCAATAGCTCAGAATGCTACCCTTAGAAGAATAGACTCCAAGATTTCCCAGATTGATGAAAAGGTCTCTCAAGTTGAACCAAGGTGGATAAAAACACCAAGATTGTAAATGAGTTGATAGTTTTACTTCAAAAAAGGATTCAAGAAGTCACAAGGTAAACTGCTGCACTTGGCCAAGATTTTTTCCTTCATCTTGAGCAAAAGGTGCTTGAAATCAGAAAGCTCAAAGAGCAAATATGAATGTTACAACAAACTGGTCAACTTTTAAAACCCAGAGAAGGATTAGAACTCTTTCTTTCAATACGAGAGCCACCTAAACAAGTTCAACCATCAATATTCTCTTACTTGCAAAAGGAAGAATCTCCATCCTCACAAAGTATTTTCTTTCCTCTGCCAGTTGAAGAGAAAAAGCTGACTACATATGAGTTGTATCAACGAATCAAAAAGGCAAAAGCTAAGAAAAAATGCTAAAAAAGGAAAAAGACAAATTAATCCCCAAGAAAAAGAAGATGCACCTCCTTTCTCCAAGAGTTTCAAAAGAACTTATGATCCAACAGTATGCTCAAAATCCTTTGACTTTATTCCTCAGAAAATATAGGGAAAACTCAATCCCTAAAATCTATATATTCTAAGAAACAAAAGAGGCAAATCCTTCAAGGGAATCAGAATAGGTGACAAATGCTACAGAAGGAACAGAATAGGCATCGAGCAAAAAAAGAGGCCGCAAGCACATTGATGATATAACGAAAGAAAAAACATCTAAAGAAGACTCTTCTGATGACTCTGACTCATCCTCAGAAGATCTTATTATGGCAACTACCAATCAATTAGGAGTGTATGATGAAGAACCCTCATCAGAAGAATTTGTTGCAGAAACGTCAGCAGCAAATCAAAATAAGGCATATTCTGTGAATGGAAAATACACATTCACATTAGATGATATTCCCTCATCTAAATGGCCTCAAAGACTACAAGAATTCCATTCTTGGATGGAAACACAAAAGCTGATAAGAGATAGTAATCATGAAATCCTCATAAAATTTATTTCCAGATTCATAGGTTTGCTCAGAGACTGGTGGAGCACATTGGGAGAAGCTGAGACAATATTTCTTGTCCAACCGGATTTCTCGTTCATTACCAGAATTATGTATAATGCTTTCATTGACAATCCTGATGATACAAAAGTACTCAAGATAAGGGAATTCTTTAAAAGGAAGTGTTGCTCCTATGAAAGAAAAGATTTGGCCAAACTTTTCTACACATTAGGCACAGATCAAAGTCTGAAACAAGGCATACTAGCCTCAATCCCTGAACTGCTCTAGAATGATGTCAACGGACAACTCCAACAACAAAGAAAGAATGTTCTTAATCTCACCATTGAAGAAATTCAACAAGAAACATATATTGCCTTGGAAGAAATTTGTGACAGAAAGAAATTATTCAGGGATTATATGTTTGGAAACAGAGAAATTGACAAGGCCTGCAAAGAACCTGGTCTTACTGTCAAATGCAAAAAGAATCGAGACTACAATTGTAAGACCAAGAAGAAAAAACATCACCGAAAGGAGACACTTTAGACCACTTCTCTGCTCCATAATAAGAAAAAAATAGAGATACTTGAGAAAAAAGAGAACCACCAGAGTCAAGTCATCAAAATGCTATGTGTGTGGACAAAAGGGCCATTTGGCGCGAAATTGTCTGAAATAAAAAAAAGGATCCAAGATGATTCAACAAATCCAACAAAAAATAGGGATTATCAATAATGATGAAGATGACATTGAAAGCATCTTTTCTGTCGATGATGAAACAACTGACCAATCTCTGTTTGCCATTCAAAGTATTGAGGGTGAGGATCTTCATTCGAAAATAGAATGGTCTTCAGAAGGGGAGATCCATATACTGCAAAGCCAAAGTAAGATTAGTCCAACCATTTCATCAATGATCCTTGTTCTCCACATCCTAGTTTTGATATATTTGGGGAAGTATGAAAGGCCTATCACTGCCATAGCCTTTATTGATACAGGGGCAACCGAGACAATCATGAATCCAACAATTCTTCCCCCAGAATGGTGGAAGCCTCATACCAGATACTTTAACTCCACCGCGGACCAAATATTTGCCACTCATCTTATCAGCAAACCGATCACTGTCAAATTTTTCCCAGGATGTGCAATAGCAACTACGGTTTTAGGCTCACAACTACCAGGAAAAGATATTATAGTGGGCTTTGATTTATACACAAAAGCCCAACATTTGAGGATTTTACCTGATAGACTCAAGTTCAAAAAGCAATTTAAACCCTTTGTGGACATCTCCAAACTTTACTCTATGCAATATCCTAAAATAGCCCAGACTATTGAAGAGCTTAAAACAAAAGCTTGTGCAGAATAACACTCATAATTCCTCTCCAAATGCAACAGTCCTATCTGGAAAATCTTAGAATTCTTCATCAAGCTACCCTTCAAGAAAAATAAAGACATCAATTCCACCAAAGCTAGTCACTCGGGAATGAATTCTGACCATCAAAGGCTTGCAAAAGAGGAATGTGATAAACTCTTACAACAAGTCCTGATTGAACACTCATACGCACAATGGACTTGTGAAGCCTTTTATGTCAACAAACGATCAGAGCAAGCTAGAGGCAAGCTTAGACTGGTCATCAACTACCAGCCTCTCAATCATTTTCTACAATATGATAAGTTTTCTCTTCCAAATAGAAATGCCTTGTTTTCAAGTCTCGCCAAAGCAAGAATATTTTCAAAGTTTGATCTTAAAGCTGGATTTTGGCAACTGGGCATAGATCTTGAAGATAGGCCCAAGATAGGGTTCTGTATACCAAATTATCATTTCTAATGGAAGGTCATGCCTTTTGGGCTCAAAACGACACCATCGCTATTTTAGAAGGCCATGGTCCAAATCTTTCAACCCATCATGGAAAACACTCTGGTCTATATCGATGGCATTCTCTTATACAGCCCAGATCTGGAATCCCCTACAAAACTTATCAAGCAATTGAAGGATATTATTCTGAAGTATGGAATAATGCTTTCAGAAAGAAAGATGAAGATCAACCAACAAGAAATCAAATTTCTTGGTATGAACCTTAAAGATGGACAATACCAACCAGGATCCCATATTGCCCAAGAGTTACTCAAATTTCCAGAGTAATTCACCAAGAAACAAATTTTACAGTTCTTAGGAATTATAAATTATCTTAGAGATTTTGTTCCAAAAATTTCTAACTATACTAATCCTCTGAGAAAAATGTTGAAGAAAGATGCTCTTCCGTGGAAGGAAGCACAAACCAAAGTTGTTCGTGTCCTCAAAGAGAAATTACAGACACTACCTCCATTGAAGATTCCTTCTGATGGAAAAAAATTCTTAGAACAGACGCCAGTGACAAATATTGGGGAGCCATCTTGCTGGAAGAAGTTAATGGAAAAAAACAACTATATGGATACAAGAGTGAGAGATTCACGAATGCAGAAATGCACTATCATTCCACATTCAAGGAAAACCTTGCTGTCAAGAAAGGAATCTCAAATTTTGAGTTTCATTTAATAGGACACCAATTTCTTGTGGAAATGGATATGTCTTCCTTCCCACATATGCTTAAGCTCAATCAGAAGATTGTTCCTCATCCTCAACTTCTCAGATGGGTTCCTTCGATTGCAAACACATTAAAAGAAATACTAATGTACTTGCAGATCTTCTCTCAAGGCCAGCTGATCAAATCCTGATGTACAGAGCTTCATCACAAAGGACCATGATGAACAGACCAATTATGATGTATCGACCTTCGTCTTCCAGATCATCATCTTCAAATTCAAAATCATGATCATCTACACCAAAAACAACCTTTTCTGTTCCTCCAAATCTCAACACTGAATAACCCACAGAGGTACTAAAGCTAGTAATGGAGAAGACTTCCCACAAAAGGCCAGGGATATGATCTTTGAATACCAGCTGGAATTATTCAGAAATTTTGGTAGACTCGTACTCAAGCCTTATGGTTTACATCCTGAGTATCCATTTATCCACCCTCTACAGTTTGAAATTACTGAGGTTCCAGATTAATTAAAATGGTTCTTATGGTATTTTACTCATATTTACCATATAGCCATATAGTTCTTTATCCCAGACCTCCATTATTTTCTAGCTAAAGCAATCCATGATGATATCTAGCCAGAAATGTAGAATTTCTTCACCTTCCTAAAATGGTTCTATCCTCTTCCTCAGTGGTTAGAGATGGTTAATACAGAAGTTGTGAAAAAGCCCGGATTGGCCATGATAATCATTTTCTACAAACCACGATACTTTATCCAGCACAAAGAAGCTACACAGCTAGGATCATTTCCTACAGCCTAGATTCACAAGACCTACCCAGAAGAACTCAAGAATTTTGATGACCAGTATAGACAACTCTAAAAGTATCTCTGTCAGTTAAACATGACAATTCTCATTAAAACATGGCCACCACCAGACATTCATGCACCATGGGATTCGTGGCCCTTTACCCCAGATCCTTATTACAAAGCAATAATGACAGTTGTGAAAGAATACAAAGAAAGCATTCCTGACCCAACAGAATGGTCTCAAGACTATCCATGGAATATCAGTACAACTAGAAAACAAATAATGGATGCTGCACCGGACCCATATTGGACAGAAAAAGCAACACGTGAAGCAACAACAGCTTTAATAGAGACAAGACTAAGTGACAGTGATGACTCAACCGATCAAGATGATAATGGAGACAGTGATGACTCAATGGATAGTGCCCAATTACCTCATTCCAATGCTACCAGTTAAAAATAAGTATCCAATGTTGCTTTATCTACTACTTTACCAAAAGTAGTTTGTCTATATTAATTATTATGTTTGTAAACGTGTAAAGTAATATGTTTGTCATTTCTGCTCCCTTATGCTTATAAAAGGGAAGCTCAGCTGTGTGTAAAGGCATCCTTAGCCTTATCAATAAAATCGTGTGTTTTAAAACTATGGCTTTCTAAACCTCTTCCTTCTTCCTCCTAATCTTCTTGTAGGTTTAGGAATCTATGAATCTCCAGTGAGTTTTCCTGGTGTATGCTCTGCACTTGCCATCTTTGTATGGATCCTGTATCATCAAAAAAACCAGTTAAACTTAGACCACGATATTAGTAGATTAGCAGAATATGTGAAGAAATGATGTTGAAATACTGTAGCTAACAGGCAGTGCCTCTGTTGTGGCCAAGAGAGCCATGTTCTAGCATAGCATACCTGCTTCAATAGTTCATCCTTGTTTTCGATCATCTTCTGGCGCAACTATTGGTATCAGTTACACCCAAATATACAATATCTCTTTGCAGCAAGATTTCAATACAAGGCTCCACCCGTTTCCTTCAAGATACTTGTGCGTATGTATCCGCTGCCCATATGTATATTAAAACAGTTCAAAGATTTAAAGAGTTATAGGAAATTTATTAAAATGAAGACCTTAATTTATTATGTGAAAGGGCTTCAAGGGACCTTTTATTATGGGAGTAAAAAAGTGGAAAATTTGGGTACAACAACATTTTCCTTTCCCCGTGAATAAAAATTTGTTTAACTAGACTCAAACTCATGAAGTACAACAATATTTTTGCCCTCGTTATGTGTCTCACCACTAGTCCATAACTAATCTTTTGTTTTTCCTTTCAAGCATTTACCTTAATCCATTTTCTAAATTCATAAAGTACACCTGCAGACTACGCTGCTTGAATCCGAGTCACCTATGAGAAACATATCATCCTTTACCAGTACTAGAACTACTTAATGGATTCTAAACTAAGCGTGATTTAATTTGGATAAGTTACGAGTAAAAGAACATTAAAAACAAATATTGCCAAGGAAACAATAGAAACAAAGATGTTATGTAATGAAGAAGAAGCCATTGCCGAATTGGTCTAATTGGAGGAGTTGGAAATTCAACAGAATATGTTAATCAAGAATAGAAAGTTGTGCAAGTAGAAATTCAATTTCGCTCCAGCAAATGTCTTTATGTATGTGTGAGTTCAGTGGGAGTGGCAATGTAACTTGTCATGTAGAAACAAATATGTACCGACAATATTCATTGCATGCGAACAACCTTCAACGAATGTAATAAATTGGACGAATATGAAACATGTGCCTTTTAAACAATGATCATTGCAATGCGAACAACCCTGTACCAATATAATAAATTGGACAAAGAGATAAGAAATTACAACCACTCATTTAGTTAAGACATGTCTACATACGTCCACTCATTTAATCACGACGTATTAGGAATACTCCGAATAGTTTCGGTAGAAAAAAATATTATTCTTAAAAAATTCGAATTTAAATAATTTATCTGTAAAATGTATGTGTTGCCAAAAAACTAAGAAAATTTTTAACTGATGTTAACATAAATTTACACCATATGCTCAAAAAATTTTATGGCATATCTACATTACAACCACACCAAAATACATTGTATCTCTTTGCCGTGAGATTTCAATACAAGGCTCCACCCGTTTCCTTCAAGCTACCTATCCACTATCGATATAAATATTCGGAACGGTTTAAAGATTTAAAAATTGTTTGCAATTTATTAAAATAAAGTCTTAATTTATAATCCAAAAGAGGATAAACAAGCCTTTAATTTGGTCTCCTTGTGTGCTTTACCACTAATCCATAACTGTACCACCCCATACCCAGTCTATTTGCTCTCCTTGTGTGCTTTACCACTAATCAATAACTGTAACATCCCCTACCCGGTCTGGAAGAAAATCAGATCAGATATGTTATCGGAGAATAATTTAAAGAAATCGAGCATTCAAATCAAAGTCACATAATTACAAAACATGCTTAACAGCAAATCAAAACATTAATCATTAATTATCAGAGATATTAAACCAACCAATACTAATTTTAGCCAATAGGGACTAAATTATAAAGTTTCAAAAGTTTAGGGATCTATTTGTAAATTTTAAAAATAAATTTACGGACCAAAGAATCATAATTTTATTAAAAGATATTATTCTTAATCACTTCTTGATTCTAAAACTTAAATTACAAAGAAAATGATTACTGGATCTGACAAAGTTATGAATTAGTGACCAAAGTGCAAAGTTGTCAAATTTAGACCAAGCATTTTGAGACTCTTAGTGTAGTTTCGAAACTTGGAATTCCAGTAGCATTTGAAGTATGCAAGCTGACCCAAAGTTTCAAAGCTTTGCCCCTAGTTTTGATACTTAAGCTGTAGTTTCGAAACTTTACCTGAGCCATTAAACGAAACTCTAAACCACATCAATTCACCAATTCATGAGCCAAGTTGTTTAAAATATCAAATAAGTATATTTTCAAGCTAACACAACATGTATACTTAGTTCCATCTTATATGACTTCATCAGTCATATAAACATCACATAACTCCTACAACATTAAGACATGACTTACACATGATTTCACTAAACAAATCTCATACATGACAAGGATTCAATTACCTAACATATGCACCATTCATAGGACAAAAAAATTTCATCTAAGAATGTCTTTATTTCTTGCATATCAAAATAATCAACCATTCAAGATCTATCACAAGGCACCAACTTATAATCCATACCTTTCAAATATAGCATAATAATAATCAACTTATTTTCAACTAACCTCCAAGCAACAACCAGTTTAACAATCAAAGGAACACCAAATCTAATTACCTACTACATAGCTTTTACCATTCATGTCATTAGTTTACACCATATGTTCATAACCATTCATACAAAATAAAGCATAGAACCACATTTTCATAGTTCACACATGTCAAGCATAATACATAACGTTTAACTTAAGTCATAAACTCATACAAAACCACATTTTCACATATGCAACATATATGCTTAGTTCATATGCCACCTACTAGGAGTTTTGACAAAAAGAGGTACATTACTCAATGCTCAAAAGGGGTGACTTGCAACTGCTCTGGCACGATCCAATTACTACGAAGTCAAATAACCTTCAACCACGATCTAATCACAAAAACTCTTACAATCCAAACCTATTTTGGTCGTTGAAGTTTAAAAACGTTCAATTTACTCACTAAAGTTTAGAAACAGAACGTTTTTGGTCATTGAAGTTTAGACATTGAACGTTTTTGGTTACTTCACCATTCACTGTCATTGTTGCTCAGTACCAAATTTCACCAGTCGCTTTGTCTCCCATGAGTCTGAATCCGACCTCAATTTTACCAAAAAGTGCCCCAAAGTCCACCAATTGGGCAAAAGCTTTCTATTCCTCTCCCACCGATCTCCCTCTTCCACCGTCGGATGGAACCCATTTCTTAGTATATTGTTTCCCTTGTGTTGATGGAGTTTTCCACCGTTCGGATCTTGGAAAAATTCCTCCATTCGATGGTAAATAGAACACGTTAACGAAATAGTGACAAAAGGCGTTCAATGTCTAATCTTCAGTGAGTAAATTGAATGTTTTGAAACTTCAGTGATCAAAATAGGTTTGAGAGTAAAGTTCAGTGATGATTTACATAATTTACCCATAATTAAAATTGTATTGGTTTTTATACAATGTCTAAACTCATTAAATCCCTTTCAATTATTTAATAGTGTTACCCAATTGGACTGACTTTAACTCACTTTGATTATAGATTTGGTAACAAAAAATGTCAATTTTCTTTAAAAAGTTACAAACATGTCATTCAATTAAAATAATATTATAAGTCATTAACAGTTAAGCATTAGATGAGAAAAGTAACAATTATTTTTTTGAAATAAAGATAACTTCATTTAACTATTAACAACACCGGACAATATATTTGACACAATACAATTCGAATGGTCCATATCGAAATGCATCGGTGAGTCACATTCAAAAACCCAATAAGCCAAAGCATGTGCTACCGAGTTTGCTACTCAACTTACATAGTGAATACGTAAATGACTAAAAGTCCTTTACCTTTGTCGGGCTTCATGAAGATGAACTCCCCCAATCGAGAGATCTAGCCTCGGACTAGCAAGCCTATTGACCACACTGAAAGCATCGCCTTCGATAATAACATTTTGCCATACGTTTGTAATGGCTAACCGGATACCTTCATGAAAAGCTGCATCCTCAACTGTTTCTGTCGAATGTGCACCAGACAACTACAACGCAAAGCCTGCTAAAAAACCTTCGTGGTCGTGAGCTACTCCACCAATAGCTGCCATTCTCGTCGAGGGTATATAAGAACCATCTACATTAATTTTAATTGCCCCATGTCGAGGTTTACACCACCGAAGCAACTGATGCAGTTGTATTGGCCGTGGGACGTGTTTGCAAGCCAGGCAGAAATCTTGTTGCAACAATGATGCATTAGAAATGACGATGTGAGCTGGTTGAAGTAGGTTTTCATGAACCTTTCTGAAAATTCCATATATTCCACAGCAAGCCCATAAAAGAGGTGAAACGTTGTTTATCCAAGTTGGCAACAACAACAATAAACCATTCCTTGATCGAATTTTGATCACCATGCCTAACACTCAACGGAACCCCACTTGCTTCTAAAATCTTGGGTTGGCACACAATCTCTTAAAGCATGTACGCATGTTTCCAAGGTAGTCTCACAAAGTCTGCACAGTCCATCACAGTAGTCTCACAACGTCGAGCTTCTTGTTCAGATTTTTTGATAAAATCTAGGCTATCATCTGCTTAGAAAAGATGACTAATCTGGGGCCCATGTTTATTTGTATGTACCCCTTGTAACCGAATTTCACTTTTTTTTTTTTTTTCTGGAGAAGCAATTTTGATAATGATTGAATGGCAAAAAGGAACAAGTAAGGGGATAAAGGATCCCCTGTCATAGTCCTCTTTCTGGTTGAAAGGTGTCTGAGAGTTCACCATTAATCCTAACACGGTAAGAAGCAGTAGTAACACATTGCATCAATAAATTATCCTAAGATACATCAATCCCAATCCGAAGCATGACTTCATATAGAAAACTCCATTCCACACGATCTTTTTCATGTCAAGTTTAAGCGTAGGTCCTTTATTAGTACCATTATCCAAACCCTTTAGGTAGTGATAAAGCTCATGAGCGATGAGGATATTATATGATATAAGCTTTCTAGGAACAAAAACACACCGAGTTTCATTAATACAAAAGGTATAATAATCATTAGACGGTTAACAAGAAATTTTGAAAAAATCTTATAGATGACCGAGCATAAGCTAATCTGCCTATAATTTCTCATTGAAATAGGATTGACAACTTTAGGAATAAGAACTATAACAGTAGAATTGATCGAATCAAAACTAACATTACCATTTAATAAACTAAGACAAAAGAAATGACATCAGGCCCAACTAAATACCAAAACAAATGAAAAAACTAGAAGGCATACCATCAAGCCTAGGTGCTTTGATCGGATTTATTTGAAAGAAAGCAGCTTCGACTTCCGCTACCTTGAACTCTTTGCACAACTAAGCATTTATCTCAGGTGTTACACACGTCTCAATAGCCTAGAAGATCTCAGTTGATGTAGTCCCATATGAGGATCGATATGGATTTAGAAAATAATGCACTGCAACATCAAAAATCCCTTCTCTATCTTCAATTCTTCAACCCCTATTATCCTCAATCACCATGATCGTATTTTTCTTACGTCTAACCTTTTCTCTCGCATGAAAAAACTGTGTTCCGATCACCTTCACGAAGCCAGAGAACATGTGATGTTTGCTGCCAAAACGCTTCCTCCTTGTCAAGAACCTCTTTCAGTTTGGTTTTATAAACATGCATTTCTGCTTCTTGCTCAACGGTAATTGTCCTATTCATAAAAGTTTCAAGTTGCTATTGTAGAAAGTTTTTTCGAGAGTGCAAATTCCTTCTTCGCAACTTTTGCCAACCGTCTACTTCCCCAGCAACCGGAGGCATGGATCCATGTATCAGACAATCTTTGTACACACTCCGGCTCTATTGACCAATACACATCAAACCGAAAATAATTAGCTCCTATAAATCTATTGGTCCGACAGGCACCATTAGTATCAATAAAAAAGTCAATGATCCGAAAAAGTAGAAAATTTAGAAATAACTCAAAAAATACTCAAAGCGCTGCAACCACTCTGTATTGGCAACAAATCTGTTAAGTATTTCACGAACTAGATTCACGTGATCCCCGTTAAACCATGTTAGTCAGCCTCTAAAAGGCTTAAGATCATGAAGGCTATTTCGAGATAGAACATTTCTGAAAAGCTTTCATTTCAGAATAAGAACGATGACAACCACCCTTTTTTTGTGGTGTAGAAATCCATTGAAACCTCCACCTATAACCCATGGTAACTGAGAGGCACCACGAATACGATCTAATAACTGTCAGGTCTCGTGCAGGGTTTTAAATAGCGCTCCGCAAACGCTATAGCGGCCGCTATATTGCGGTAGCGCCGCCGGTCGAAACCGCTAATGTCGGAAATAACGGTGTGAAATCGAATCCACACCAATAGCGGAAGTTCACAGCCGCAACTTAACGGGTAGCAGTAAATAGCGGTCATAGCGGGCCGCTATTCCCGTTTTTCTCCTATTTTCACCCAAAAACTAAAATAAAAAGACAAAGAATGGCGGCATGTGGCAAGCACTGCTGCGAACCACAGCCCGAAAATTAAAAGAGAATGGAGGAGAAAGATAAAGAAGAGGCATCGAAGAGTTTTTCAGAGAGATCTGCGGCGGAAAAATGGCGGCACGAGCAAGAGACGGTAACATGAAGCTGCGAATGAGTGTCGATGGCTTTGTTGTGCAGCCGGTAGGGGATGGCTGCTGAGTTTCCTTTAGATTTGTTGAAATGTCGATTGAGAATATGATAAGAAGATGGATATTAATTAGGGGGCTTTTTTCAAGAAAAAATTATTAGGGGGCATGGTTATATACGTTATTTATGATTTAATCTAAAAAATAAATGACGTGATAAGCCGGACTATATAATAATTTTTCTTTCTCAAGGCACTTTCAAGGGATAAAGCATTAATGCTGGCAGTTTACTGATCCACGTGAAAAAAAGATTTTGGGAAGCAACCCTTCAAATTTGTTTAATGGTGGACTTGAAAGCATTGAACTTAAAATGGGTTCATATAAAATTATTTATATTAAATGAAGAGTAATATGATTGAATTGATTTGGATTAAAAATATTCTGACCCAAACAATTTTTATTTGACTGTCCTCTAAAAATACAATTGTAATGTATTTTTATTTTTCAAAAAGAAAATAATGTACTTTCTAACTATTCTTTTATTTAGTTGCATAAAAAATGTATTATTGATTCGAAAAAAGAGTACATTAAGTATGCAAACTAGTTAATTATTGTATTGATTAGCATAGGATTTGGTTGACCTATCTGCCGTTAAATATGGTGTGGCATTTGAAAGCCATTTTTAAATTCGTTAATTTAGTCCTTGATTTTTTTAATTTAGAGTGTAAACTTTAATTTTTGTTCAATTTAGTCATTTAATTTTAGTAATCTAACTTTTCATGTTTATAATTATAATTATTATGTTAGAAAGCACTATAAAAATCATTAAAAGTGATTTTTTTATTTTTATATTTATAATTATTATGTTTTTATAATAAATTGTGTGAATTTTAAAAAAATTTACGACTGCGACATCTGTTACATCCGCAACCGCGATAAACGCAACGCGATCGTGAACGCTATTTAAATCCCTAGTCTCGTGCTTACGTTCTCGCTCACTAAAACCATCAATGCTAGTAAATCTAAATTTCCCAACTCTCATTTCTAGCTTCACATTAATGTGATACTTGAGAATGCAATAAAACTCGCAGTCACTTCTTCTTTCCACATAAAAAATAAACCCGTGGAACCTCATCCTTCCTCTACTATAAAATAGCCAGCCATTGTAACTCCCCGATCTCAATGGATATGAGACGCTATAGTCGGATCACCTCTAACCCGACCCTTAAAATTTTGTTCAATTTAAAATCTGAAGTTTAGCCATAAACACAATTAAATTAAGCCATTCAAATAAGAGTTTCATAAATAATTTCAAATCCAAAAATATAAATGGAGCTCCGCACGAATAAACATCGTATTTACACATAAGGTACAAATAAAGTTATAGACCAACTACCATAAGGTTTTATGGATGCATAGCACTCCAACTAAAATTAAGGTAATGTACTCAAAATTGAATCGGTGATGGGAAATCCTCGCCGATGTGCTCCCCAAGCAAGTGACATGTCAACCTACGCACGAAAAAACAACACTTTCGCACGCTAAGCTAACAAAGCTTAGTGGTACATGTTTACTCTGCTATACTTCATGAAATTCATAAAAGTAACATGCAATGTAAGTATTAAGAAGTGTGGCATGAAAAAGTAATGCAATCAATAAGTACCATCACAATGGTAGTCAAACCTACTTTGCCGGGGACCATTGAGACATCAGGCTAGCCACACATGTACTCGGGATCACTTAGACATTGAGTACCTCACACAGTATTCGGGACCATGCAGACATCAAATACCATACCATGCCACCCACTCAAAACTACAAAGACATCGGCTAGTGCATGCCACATGCCCAGGACCACCAAGACATCTGGTAATGAATGCCACTCGGGACCACAAAGACACCAAGTGCATTGACAATACATGTACTGAAGTAACTTTCTTGGGTATCCAAATCCATACCCTTAAATCATACAATCAATTCAAGGCTCACAAGTCCTATATGCAATACAAGGCAGAGAAAGATCATTCATTAAGGGCATCCAAAGTTATAGTTCAACCAAATGCTCAATCTTAAAATTTATAATATTCAATTGTACTCTCAAATACCCCATATAAAAATTCATCACATTTGGGTAGTGGCAATAGTAGGTACTAGTACAGCCAGTGGGTACCGTACTCAGGCCACGGGTATCGATACTCGATTTCTTGTACTGATACTAAAACACGCTAGTAAAATTTTAAAGGCCAGCCTGTATTTATACTAAATTGATCGTACCGGTACTCAGGGCTCGGTATCGGTACTTAGCCAACTGTATCGATACCAAAACTCATTACTAGAATTTGTGAAACCTTGGAGTACCAATATGAATGGACCTGTACTAATACTGCTTGAGTGGCATACCGATATTGGTTGAAGCTTGTACTTGTATGTTATACTCAATTCATCATTGTTCTTTGATTTTAATAAATGCTACTGGTATAGGCCTCACGTATACTGGTACTGAAGCCTAGAAATGGCTTTCCAGGCTACGAGATTCAACTTAGAACCCCAAAATTCACCCTAAATAAGTAGTTTCATGCTTTCTAAAGTCTATTAGGATTATTATTATTAGCATACTATGACCATTAAAACACATTTTTTAACGAAAAGGCAATTAATCCAAGAGCAGCCATGGCCAATATGCTAAACACCCAACAACACATCAAATGCTTATATATGTAAAAATTATTATAATTATGAAAAGCATGAAGCACTTTAAAGTTTGAGATGTACAAACCTTTCTCAAATCCCGAAATCCCTTCCCAACATGCATCTTTTTACTTTTTCTTTTTGCCCTTGCTGTTGATGGCTCTCTAACCTCTTTAACTAAATCAACAAGTGTAAATACGGATTTGTTACACTCTCTAGTGATTAGTTACATGCTTCAAACGAATTTATAACATGAAATTCATCCTAAAACACTCTCAAGCAAAAAACCCTCCTAAAACCCAGTTTCTCATCTTACCACTATTTCAATGATTTTCATCTCAAAATGTAGATCATGAAGAGTATATCAATATACGAAAAACTAGGTGTAAACAATGATAAAACTTGGATATTTACCATTGCACTTTTATAATATTCTGCAAGAAAGAGAGGTTTAGGGATGAAGAAGATGAGTAAATGAAGATGATGTAAAGAGGTAGCTTTATGTCTCAATGGGACAAGATAAAGGTTTTGCGTGATTTAAGTGCCTCATAAATTGTGCAAGTATACACGTGCAAGTAATAGAATAAATTAAGATCATCTCCATAAAAATTGGTGAAACTTGACTTAGCTTCTCACACTGAAAAAGAATAAAATTGATGGTGATAAAAGTGATAATAAACAAGTAAATTAAACTAAAATAATTGAACTATAAAGAAAATTGATAAAAGGAAGAAGAAATCAAGTTGAGAGAGTAGGCTGGGTTATTGAGCATAATGATGTAGTTGCTGGTAGAATTGCCATGGCAATTAATTGCTCATTGATGTTCCATAGAGTAGTCTTTGATTCCTTCAAGTTATCCCTAACTGAAGAATTGATGACTGTACATGCCTCGTGATCGGTGTAAAAATGTCATAGCCTAAGTGCAAGCAAACACTGTCGATGCAAGAATAAAACATGAGAATCCTGTTTGAATATCGATCCCACGAGGATGAGTATTTAGCTTTAGTATTATGTGGCCACAAGCAATTCTATAAATGAGAATATTGTGTGTAAGGGTAGTTGCAATAAAGGAATAAAGTGATAAGTAATAGATCAATTGTGGTAGCAAACAACAAATATAAAAGAGTAGAGAGATAATGAAATAAAGCCTGAATGTCCTCGGTTCAGCTTGGTAGAAAATCAAGTACACTAAAGGGAGTACGATGGATTAATTAGCAAGTAAAAGTAAGCTCGCTAACTAACTTCCATTCAATCTTCAACTATGGACGCAAAGATGTACATTGGCCGCAACTCTCGTTGTAAGTCAAAAACTACAATCCTTAGAACAAGTGCATCAAGTCTCGTTGTATCCTCATTCAACTCTCATTGTAATCACTTGTTAACCTGACTTGTCACTGTATTTCTCGATGTCTGTAGCTATGTTTAACATTCTCATGAAAACAATAGTCAGATCCAATAATCAAAGTATGAGAAAAAGCTAATAAAAATATATTGAACTAAAAGATAATATATTAAGGAGTTCATACAAAGCTTAAAAGAAGTAAACCTATAACGCCCTAAAATTGGGCCTAGATGTGGACCAGTTCGGGTAGGTGGTTCGAAAGAACCAGTTTGGACAATTCGAATAGTTTCAGGAATTTAATTTTTATAAAATTGATTTTTGATAAAATAAAATATGGGAAAATATTAGAAATTATCTAATTAATATTTTAAGTAATTTTGTAAGTTCAATTTTGGGAAATTAAATCTTATTTTAAGATATTTTGGTCTAGTGACTAAAATGAAAGTTTTTAAAACTATTTTTGGTGACTAAATCGTAAAAGGGTCAAAACTTAGAATCTTTAAGAAGCTATTTGACCAATATTTTACAACAGATTTCTCTCTTAATTTAGGCTATTTTAAGGTATTTTTAAGTGGTTTTATAATTAAATAAAGAAGGATTTATTAAAAGGATTTTTAATTGCCAAAATCATTTTCTTACATAACCACTTTTCTTCCTACCTTTTTATCTCAACTTTCTCAGCAACCAAACTAGGATTTCCCCTCCAAAATTTCAATGAATCAATTCCTATTGGTTTCCTTTTAGTTTTCTAATTGATTTCTTCAAATCCTATTGCAACATCTCTTTGGATTTCAATTAAGCTTTGCTAGTTAAAGGAGAAATCATCAATTAGAGGTGATTTTATTTTTTATCCTCTAATTAAAGGTTCTTCAATGAAATTCCCAAATTCTTGATCCTTTGTTATTGATTTATGTTAAGAAATTATGATTTTAACATGGATTTGATAATTAAATTGAGTTTTACTTGGAAATTGATTTGGATCTGTTTTGGTGATGAATCTAATTGATTTATATCTCTATTTTGAAGTGTTTCAATGTGGAAAGAATTGATTAATCAATGGAATCCCGAAACTATGTGAATTGTTAGATTTCTAGGTTGTTTATATATAGTTTTTGGTGTGATCTTGCTGTTGTAGAGTTGTTGGAGGTACAAGGACGTGTTTAAGATGTTTTTGTATGTTAATTCATGTTGTTAATGTGTTAGAATCATTAGATGTTGGCTGGGCTTTGTTTCGGTGTGGTTTGGTGATGTTCTAGATAGATTTTGAGGGGTGTTTGATGGATTCTTGTGAGGTGAAGTTGTGTTTGTTGGTTGTTGGAGGTTTATGGTGCAGAGATGTGTTTTAATCCTCTGTTTTTGATTGGGTAAAGCAAGGGAGTTGAATCCTTTACCTTTTAGAGAAGGCGTAGAAACTTCAGAAGCTTTATTCGCTCATCCGCAAGCAAGCGTTGGATTGTTAGTGAGAGGAAAAGTGTTTTGCTACTAATAAAAGGTTTGAAAGGAGTTGTGGGAGTTTAGATAAAGTTTGAAACACTTATATAAGATCGGAAGTTAGTATTGGTTGAGCTTTCTCTCGATTTTGGTTTTTACAAAATGAAATCTCATGCACATGTTTATGGTTTTGATTACTCACTGTATTATGCATGTTTTGGAAATGAAAGCTGATGCAAATGATTATAGATGACGACTTTTGAGAATGGCAAATGGTTTATAAAAGTATTTTTGGGAATACTAAAATGCATGGTTTAATGTATTTGTGTTGGTTTGATTTGATGTATATGTAAAACAGTGAGGTAATGTTGTTTATTGAATATATTGGAAAGTTGCTGAGTTTAAAATATTATCGGATATAGTTTGCTAGCCATAGGGTTTAAAGTGCACTATAAAAAGTCGCCTCATGTGTGTCGAGGGGTTATGAGTGTACCGTAATCTCAACCATGAGAACCGCAGCAGTTGAGGTGGGTAAATGTTTCGTTTTCTCCTGCTGGTGGATTTATACATCCAAACTGTTGAGGTGAGTAAATGTTCTGTTACTCCATCTTGAACCATTGAGGTGGGTAAGTATGTCGTTGCTTTAGTTGAAGTATGTATGTGAAGTGGTCGTGGGAACCACTTGAGAAATCTGTGTATCTAATGTGTTTTATAAAATGAAAGGTTGCTGGTTTTGAGTCACTTGAAAGCCAATATATGAGATAATGTATCATGAGAAATGAATTATGATTGTATAATGTGATTTATACACGTGGTACTCTTTAAGCTTGTTATAGAGATGTTGAGATATAAAGCTTAAATTGAGGCAACGATTGAATTCATGATACATGTGTTGAAAATGATTTAAATGTGCATATCTGAGATGATTTGAGGAGCATGAGATGTTTTGCCATGAGACAATTACATGTGATTTGAATTAAATGATTTTAAATGCATTGATGAGTATTTTTGCGATTTCCTCACTAAGCTTATAGTTTGTGCTCTCTTTTCTCATCAATGCAGAGAAATAGATTTCTCGGGCAGCGCGTGAGCAAGGGAGGATCCAAGGATCATTATATTTCAAAGTATGGTTTCATAAGTACTAAGTAGTAATAAGAAGGTGTAATCATTAATTTTATTCGGGGTGTTAACCCATTTTTGTTTTTTGTAAATATTTGAATAATGGGCTTTAGTTGCTATTACTTTTATATATTATAATTATTAGTACAAAAAACCAAAACACTATTATAATTATTATTAATATTCTATATCTGCTAAGTATTACTATTGTCATAATGTTTTATATGTCTCTATGTTAATTTTTTTTATAATTTCTTTTATTTCTATACTTAGTTAGGTTATCATATTTATTTTGTTTATTACTATCGGTTGTTATTAGTTGTTATGATTTGAAAAGAAAAAAAGAAACACAAAAACATTATTATGCCTGGCTATTATCATTATTAATATATCATATTATTATCATATTATATCATGATTATTAAACTATATTTATTAGTATATCATTATATTATTATAATTTTGTTATATTATTACTATTAAACATAAATGGAAAACAAAAAATTTAAATCGAGGACTACGTTCCCTTTTTTTTATCGATTTTTAGAGTTTCAGAAAAAAAGGTCGCTACAGCTGGTGACTCCGTTGGGGACCGAGTTTTTGTTTTTTTACAAAACAAAATAGAGAGTTAAGCCAATAAAATCTATGTTACTTTTAATGACGGAAATTTTGAAATTTAAATTGACTTTAATTAGTTGGTTCTTTTTGAAGATATAACTTTAATTACACGAGCTTTGATAATTGGTGGTTTTGAATTACTCATTTAATTTCTAAGGAGTAACCGACATGTGTTGCATCTTGATCATCAAGCTCTATACCCGAGCTCTGTCCCTTGAGTGGGAGTGAAACGCCACATACCCACGTGAATAGCCCTCCATGGGTCGGTAATTCACTTTCGGAATCCATGTTTTTTGACATGTGAGCAGCCCTCCACGTCACTAAGTAGTGCGTTCCCTCGAACTGAATCCAATTTGCAAGCCTGTGATGGGCCAGGATTTGGGTCTCTTATTGCCTTAGTAGGTAATAAGATAGGTTCGGGTACCCTTGATTAGAACCAAACCTACATACGTGAGAATCTAAGAAGCCCACCCCGATTAGAGCCATGTGGATAGCCATAGTGAGCTAGAATTCATGTGGTTAGGAGACAAAGGACTGTGATGAGTTGAATTCCTGAGAAAATAGAGAACGATTAAAAATTAAGAAATGAATGAACAATCAAATAAATCTCGGAGCATCCTGATGGAGCTGTAGGGGGGTGAACAAATCTAATAAGGAGCTATGCTTCACCTGTTCAATACCCTAGCATCAGAGATGAATCCTTGAAGACACTAACACTATATTAATCACAATCAGAAGCACCGACTTGTACTAAAATTCTCAGAATGATACTTTCTGCACTCTATGGGTTAAACAAATTCAGGAACCGTAAACGTACTTTGGAGAAAAATAATGAGAACTAGAAGGATTAGTTTTCGAACAGATAAAGAAAATACCATAATCATGAGGACGAACCAAGCAATCTGGGAGGAATTTCACAACTTTAAATATCGCCACAACATTTAAAGGCAAGCTATTGATCATCGGGGTTGAATCTAAGACGCTCTTGTACCTGATATCCAGGGCATTCCATTCTTTTTATATTGATATTGATTTTGTATATCAATCTAAAAAGCAGCCTCTGTTGAAATAAAGTCAGCAAACTAACATATAGATGAAAAAAGAGGAAAAGAAAGAAGAAAGAATAAAGAGAAAAAATAAGAGAGAGAACAAAATAATATAAAAGAAAAAGAAGGAAAAGAGAGAGAAATGAATATGAAGAATAGGGTTTCTTTGTATTGTTTCGAGAATAAAATTTAGAATTAAGGGACAAGGATATACATGATCGACCTAACACCAATGACCCGTTAGTGATCCAGAAAGGAATGATAGCAAGCCTTAGTATGCTACATAGTTCAAAGACTCAAAGTGAGTGTCTGTCTTAATGCCTTGATTGATTTAGAAGAATAAAGATTGAATGTTATTAAAGAAATGAAATTTCGAGGTTTAGATGGGCATGTTTTCGGCCTACATTTGAGATAGAAGAAAGATCATCCCATTGGATCAGAGGCAAAAAAATAATAGCCAAACCCAAGGGCGAGATAAGTTATTACCAAGATCCAGAATGAAGAAAATGGTTCTTCTACATGGCTTCTGGGATAGAGTTTTAGGCCAAGTAGGTACATGGTCGACCTAATACAAAACCCATCAGTAATCTTGAAGAGAATAATAGCAAGACTCAGTGATTTGTATTGTTTATGAACTCAACTTGGTTGGATTTGAAAAATGTTGATTGAGTCTTATTAAAGAAATAAAAGTGTTGAGATTTTGGGTGCATGTTTTTAGCCTACCGTTGAGATAGAATGAAGATCATACCCATGGGTCAAGGAAAAATAGTAGTCAAACCCAAGGGTGAAGATCTAGAAATAGAAGAATGTGTCTATGTACGGATTCAAGGATAAAGTTTTAGGTCTACATGGTTGACCTAGCATGAAAGGATAATTTGTCAGTAATTGTATTGAGAATAATAGCATGATTTTATATGCAAGACGATTTAAAGATTCGTGGTAAATTTCTTCCACAATGTGTCGTATGGCTCAAAATATTGAAGATTCAGGACCTTATTAAGATAAAGAAAATTTGTGAACTTGGGGGGCATGGTGTTTACCCCAACGTTAAGATCAAAGAAGGCTCATTGTGGAGTGTCTTAGAAGAGGTTACAATTGAGCCCAAGTTGAGTGAGGGCGATGTCACAAGATGGAAAACGATAGATTCTGTATGACTAGTGTAAGGTAGCAATTGCCTTTCAGAATGAAGCAAAAGATGAAGATTTGATGAAGACAGAAGAAATACTTTGTTTGGTTCAAAAAATTGAAAATTGGGCCTTATCAAAGTGCGGAAAGCTTAGAAACTTGGGGGGGGGAGCATGGTGCTCACCCCAATGTTGAGAATAAAGGAGACTCGTCATGAAGGGTCATTGAAGAGACAAAATTTAAGCCCAAATGGAGCAGGGGCAACGATCCAAAGTTGAACTTCATGAAGTGACAGATTATGTTTCAACCAGTGCAAGTTAGCCACACCCTTTCAAGACGAGACAAAAGATGAAGATTCTAAAAAGACAAAGAGCCCATGAGAACTAAGGGTGACCAGCCATAAAGCAAGGGTCTTTCCCCAACAATTCTAAAAATGACTCCACTAATGCATCATTTGTAGCTAGACGTCCTCATGTTAGGAGCACGCTAACTCATACCATCATAGCATTATGTTTATTTTAAATAGGTATTTGAAGATTGACAAAAGATTTGATATGCAGCTTCATTGGATGAGAAATAGATCTTGTAAAAGAATCAAGAGTCCTTTGACTTGCATGATTATAATTTCTAAAAGACTTCCAATCTTCAGATATTTGGAAGCGACGAGCATCTTTTATGCTAGGAAAATCCAAAGCTGGGGCATCCAGTGAAGATTTCCTTTGGTAGCCATGTCGTCATGAATCCAGTTATTGAAGATTTTCTTTGGTAGCCATGTCGGCGTGAATCCAGTTATTGAAGATTTTTTTTAGTAGCCATGTCACTGTGAATCCAGTTATTAAAGATTTCCTTTGGTAGCCATGTCGGCATGAATCCAGTTATTGAAGATTTTCTTTGGTAGCCATGTCGGCGTAAATCCAATTATTGGAGATTTCCTTTGGTAGCCATGTTAGCGTGGATCCAGTTATTGAATATTTTCTTTGGTAGCCATGTCAATGTGAATCCAATTATTAAAGATTTATTTTGGTAGCCATGTTAGCGTGAATCCAGTTATTGAAGTTTTTTGATGGGTAGTCATGTTGACATGAATCTCGTTATTTGGTCTGCAACCTCGTGTGAAGAGGATTTCAAGGTAGAAGGTTCTATATAGTAGGGACCGAAATCTTTAGGATTTCAGAGCGAATGAGGCAGATACTCATAGCTTATAAATTTCAGGTGAGGAATTTCAAACTCGTAGTATCAGGATTTCGAGGTGAAAGGTTCTATATAGGAGGGGCCCGTAGCTTTAAATATTTCAGAGCAAAGAGGGCAGATACTCATAGCTCAAGAACTTCAAGTGAGCAGTTTTATATAGTAGAAACTCTCAATTTCAAAGCTTCAGGGTGAAATGATCTATAAAAGAGGGACCCATAGCTCAAAGACTTCAAGGCGAGGAGTTTTATATAAGAGAAACTCCTAGCTTCAGGATTTCTAGAACATGAAGGGTGAACAGTTCTATATAGAAGGAACTCACAACTCGAAATCTTCAGACCGGAAAGTCGGATAAAATTAGTGCTTATAATCTTTGCTTTATTCTTGTTCCACAAGGATAAGCAAAGAGGGGCACTTGTAATCACTAATTTTATCCGGGGTGTTAACCCGTTTTTGTTTTTTGTAAATATTTGAATAATGGGCTTTAGTTGCTATTACTTTTATATATTATAATTATTAGTACAAAAATACTATTATAATTATTATTAATATTCTATATTTGTTAACTATTACTATTGTCATAATGTATTATATGTCTCTATGTTAATTTTTTTTTATAATTTCTTTTATTTCTATACTTAGTTAGGTTATCATATTTATTTATTTTATTACTATCGGTTGTTATTAGTTGTTATGATTTGAAAAGAAAAAATGAAACACAAAAACATTATTATGCCTTGTTATTATCATTATTAATATCATATTATATCATTATTATTATACAATATTTATTAGTATATCATTATATTATTATATTTTTGTTATATTATTACTATTAAACATAAATGGAAAAACAAAAAATTAAATAAATAATAAAAGCCCAATTGTTTAATTTTAAACATTCCATTTACAACTATAAAAGCCCAAAAATTACAAATATTACAATCGGCCCGTTTTGGAGCCCAAATAAACCTAATTACACTACCGAAACCCTAATCCTTTATGGTCTTTATACAGCCAAATCTGGATCGTTAGATTTGGATGGTGATCTAACGGTCTAGATCATGTTTCGAAAAGAAACCCTAGGAGAGACCCTTTTGCATCTTGGTACTGCTTTGATCGTGACTGTTAGATTTGGGAGCGCACCAATGGTCTAGATCAATACTGAGAAGTTTTCATAATTGCCATGCATGGTCAGGATTGAACTTCACACATGTGTGATCCTCACTCTGGCCCTTCCGCTTCCTCACGCTTGCGTGTGTCACACACCCTGACATTTGAGATCCCTACAGCTCTCTCTGGTCCCCTCATCTTCACCAAGCAGCCACAGTTCATGCAACCAAAAATGGATAAATATTATCAAAGAAGGACTAATGACAAATACAACAAAAATGGATAATTTTTAAGGGAATTCAACAGATTTCCATCAGTTAAAAGAAACATATATTTTGGTCCCGATTTCTGGGCGTGATGGGGGTGTTAATCCTTCCCCACGTGTAACCAACTCCTGAACCCGTTTTAAGCGAATCTCTGGTTTTTATGGTGTCTGGCCTACCTTAGTGGCCGATGGCGACTACAAGTCTTTTATTTTAAAAAACACAAAATTTTAAAGGATTCCCTACTTTTCCAAATATTTTCCAAAAAAGACAAAAAGGAAAATCGAGGACTACGTTCCCTTTTTTAGCGATTTTTAGACTTTTAGTAAAAAAGGTCGCTACAGAAGGCAAAGTGACCGAGTTGTTTTGGGAGATGTATTTTTGAGTTACTGCCTGTTGTATAAGTTTGGATTAATATTTTGGACTTCTATGATGCATTATACTTGGTTTTGAGGGGTTGGGAGACTATAAGCATGCTTGGGGTAGAAATTATGCTCATAGGAGATTGTTTGATTATGCCATGCTTAGAGTAGTCTCTTGCTATGTTGCCATGCTTGAAGATTTGATGCTTGAGATGTTATATGATGATTAGATGTTAATTTGAGTATGTTGGATTGAGCCAAAGTGTCATATGTTGGACCTAGAGGTCATTACAGGTCTCACCGTACCAGTACAGTTTCTTAGAGTTTAGCACTCGGGGACCTGTATCGGCTCAAATTGGGCAAAATTTCCTAGGAGTACTAATACACCTGGTAACCGTATCGGTACGCGTAGTTGAAAAATAGTGAGGGTGTCGGTACACGGGTTACCATTTTGATACGGTCATTGGCTTCTGGAATATGGATTTTCAAAACACACCAGCTCGTACCGATACACTTGAGGACCGTATCGGTACACCCTTGTCCTTTAGCACCCTTGTGATACGGTAGATACATGTACCGGTACGCTAGCCGTTAATTCAGTTGAGATACTTTCTGATGGTTGAAATCTTTGTATTTTGGTCCCTTTTTCTTAATTATGCAATTAAATGAGTTTGAATGGTTATTTTGAGTCAAGATGAAATATGATTAATTAAGGTTTGACAACTTTAATTTTGTGAAAGTCTTTGTAAATATTGGAAATTACGTTTTAGTCCGTATAGTTTGAATTCAAGTAACTAGATGTCGATTTGACGCCCGATTGAGTTGTAACCTAAACCTTAACCAGTATGATCACCTTAGGACTTAATTATGCATTTAGGTAAGTTAAATGAAAAAAATAGACTGTTTCATTTGTAATTCTCTGGGGTTTATCTCGACAAACCCTAATATAGCTCACTCGATTCGGTCCTGTGACTAAACCGGGTCAAGAGGGTTATATTTGGTGGTATTAGAGCTAGTTTATAATTGTTGCGAGGTGGGTTATGGTTGTTTGGTTGACTGATATTGTATGAATATGTTGTTTGATATGTATGGTGATTGAATTTGTGAAATTTTGCTCGATATATGGTATGTCTAGGGTGTTTAAACTTGGGACACATTGCTTTATTACTACTTGAGTTAAATTATTTTGTTTTTAAACAAGAGTGACTTGGATTCTTGTTGCGAGCTAGCCTAATTGTTTTGATTTATTGCATTATCATGTTTTAAACATCGTATTTTGAGTATACAAACAAGATGAGAGATGAGATCAAATATGTTCCCATTCTTTGAGGAGAATGATGAGTTATGTATCAATCAGGGTAGAGGATGTTTGGGTTCCTAAAGTTGTGTTGTTAGGGATCCTTTCCTAAAATGTTTTAAATGATGTTAGGAGTCGCCTTTTAGTTTTTAGATGATGTTAGGAGTCGCCTTTTAGTTGCGAAGTGAGGTTCGGTGCTGAGACATACTTTGGTATGGATCCTGAATTCTTTTGAGCTATGACAACGGGTAATAAGGAAGTGCAAAGGTGGTGGTACCTTTGTGTTCCGGGGATGCGATTAAGTTGTGTAAATTTGGTCCGAGGGTATTTTTAGTATGTGTGAACTATCGAGCATGCACAGAACAAAACATTTATATGTATATATTTAAATATGTCATTATACACATACATTTGGGCATGACACTAGAAGTTTTACATACATGTGCATAGGCATTTATGAAGGCATATAGGTAATCATGCATACATGTGTTTACACTTATGGATGACCTTTTAGAGACTGATGAACTCTCAAGGAAGTATGTTAGAGTGTGAGCAGGAGATCCAGTTTGTTTCGTGAGTAAGTATGCTCCTGAGCTGGTTTCAGACGAGCGACAGTGGTGTGATCGGTTCTGTTACGATTTAGTCAAGGAGGTGAAGACGTACATGCTAGCTACGAGGTACACAAAGTTTGGTATCCTAGTTTCTTGAGCGAAGGACATAGTACAAAATTTGGGTTTGTTTGCTCGTTTAGGGAGTTTTTCTGCGAGAAAGATGAGTGCAGAGTCTGATATTGGCAAGGATCGTTATAAGAGGCACATAGATAGAAGATGTTTTCTGGATTAGAGGCGTGGAAAAATTGTGTTGGGTGTGTATTTCAGGGTCAAGATACCTATGTTAGGGTTTTCGAGTGTAGGAGGTGTGGCAGACAGTATTCGGGGGAATACTGGGGGTGCTCTAGGCACTTGTTGGAGCTGTGTATCAAGGGATTATCTCAGAAGAGATTGTCTGTAGTTAGCCAGAGAGGGTCAGACTTATACACCAGTTGATGGGCAGAGAGTGGTAGCGCATACCGTAGCGGTTCAGCCAAAGGACGGTAGACTAGCGAGGGTCTTTGCTCACTGTGTAGGGAGGAATGATACTGGCATGAACGCAGATACCTTTACCTTGCATTCTATACCTTTTTTTATCTTTAATTGATTTTGGTTCTACGCATTCCTACATTCTACACGAGCATGCATGTTTGTTGGATTTACCTGTAGAGTTGTAGATGTTGGTATGCGGGTAACAAGTTCCTTTGGTGAGACGGTTGTAGCTAGGAAGCTGTATAGGAGTTACCCCTTGATGGTTCAAGGGCATGTGTTTGTGGCCGACCTGATGGAGTTATTGTTTTATAGTTTCAATGTGATTTTAGGTATAGATTGGTTATCTCAGCATAGAGCCGTAGTTGATTTTGAGGCCAAATGAGTTTTGCTGAAACTTGTAGAGGATTACAAAGTTGTGGTTGTGGGTGAGAATTTTAAGTTCATGTCAAATGTAGTTTCAGCATTGGAGGCACAGAAGTTGTTAGAGTTTGGGGGTTAAGTATACCTAGCTTATATTATGAACCCGAATCTGAAGGATGCGCGTGCTCAGGATATTCACACAGTTTGCAATTTTCTAAGAGTGTTTCTGGAAGAGTTGCCTAGTTTGCCGCCAGATAGGGAGGTGGAGTTTTGCATTGAGACGTATGTGGATATGGCTCTAGTGTTGATTGCTCCATATCGTATGGCACCAAAAGAGTTGAAGGAGTTGAAGACTTAGTTGCAAGAGTTGTTGGATCGTGGTTTCATACGACCAAGTGTGTCACCGTGGGGAGCACCGATGTTGTTTGTGAAAAAAAAAGATGGCACTATAAGAATGTGCATTGATTATCGGAAACTGAACAAGTTGACGATTAAGAACAAGTATCCTTTATCGAGGATTGACGATTTGTTTAATTAGTTTCATGGTGCTACGTGTTTTCTAAGATTGATCTAAGGTTTGGGTATTATCAGTTGAAGGTGAAGGATAAAGATGTGCAGAAGATAGCTTTTCGCACACGCTATGGGCATTATGAGTTCTTGGTAATGCCATTTGGTTTGACAAATACGCCAACAACGTTCATGGATATGATGAATAGGGTGTTCCATGAATTCTTGGACCAATTCGTGGTAGCGTTCATCGATGACATTCTTGTGTGCTCTTGTATCGAGGAAGATCACGATTGACATCTCTGAATGGTGTTGCAAGTTCTATTGGACAGCAAGCTATACGTTAAGCTAAGTAAATGTGAGTTTTGGATCAAACAGGTGGTTTTCCTTGGTCATGTTGTTTCGGCCGAAGGCATACGATGTAAACTTTGGATAAGTTGGCAGAGTTGTATGTTGTAGAGATCGTGAGGTTATATGGGGTACTCAAGTCCATTGTGTCAGATAGAGATCCGCGCTTCACCGCGAGATTCTGGGAATGTTTACATAGGGCCTTGGATACATGGTTGAACTTCAGTACCTCGTATCATCCGCAAACGAATAGTTAGTCGAAATGTGTTATCCAAGTGCAGGAGGATATGTTGCGGTGTTTTATCATAGATTTTCAAGGATTGTGGGAGAAATAGTTGTTGTTGGTGGAGTTTGCTTACAATAACAATAGTCAAGCTAGTATCTAGATGGCTCCATATGAGGCTTTGTACGGTAGAAGATGTCGCACACCGCTTAGCTGGGCGGAGGTATGAGAGAAATAAGTTTCTTTTCCAAATATGTTGAAGGATACTAATGAGAAAGTAAAGCTGATTAGTGGTTGTAACACCCCCTTCCTAGTCTGGTAGGATCTCAAGTTAGAAGGTGCTACTGGGACGAAAACAGTGAATTTATACAATTCTTATTAATAATAATCTTTACAAACTTGGGGGTTTCAGGAAACAATAAAGCATTTATTCATTAATTAGATCAAATTAAACATTTCTAAACTTAGAGAGTAAAATGACACATTCCACTGACCTACGAAAGTAATTTATCAGTTTCTGAACAAGGCATCGATACTCCAAGGGGCCGTATCGATATGCCTAAACTAAACTATCTTCCAAATTTTTAAAGAACTGATACACATTAAGGTGTATCGGTACGCCTCGCAAGACCGTTAGGCTTTGTGCACTCGTATCGATATGTGATCAAGTCGTATCGGTACGCGATTAAATCTATTTTTAAAATTTGGTATAATGTACCGATACGCACCCAACCCGTATCAGTATGGTCCTATTTCTAAAATCTCAGTGGCCAATTTTCGTATCGATACGCACTATGTAGCATCGATAAGCCTTGTGTCCTATGCCTAAATATGCATAACCGTACCAATACGCCATCAACCATATCGGTACGGGAGGGTCTGAAATGACAGAATTTATCTGGTTTATTATCGATTTGACCAATCAAACCATATCTAAATTCAATGAAACTTTACTAGCAAGTTTTTATAGCTAAATCCTATTACCATGCCAAATTTTAGGGCTAACGGAGTCCATTTACCATGTTTTCTCTAATTTAGGCCAAGTATGCATATAAGCCATTTTTAACCACTCTCAAAGAGTCAAGTTTAAACCTTAAGCTTACACAAGCGATCCATAATGCATACATATCAAAAAGGGTAAAATTGACTTATGCAACACTTATGCCACCATACTAGGAGTTCATAGAGTTGATATACTATACTTTATCAACGTAGTGACTTGTTCAAAAACCTTCTCCGGTCCTGATCTCGATCTTAGGACTTCTTAACTTGAAATGCATGGAAGATGAATGCATTAGGCATACTTTGCCTAGTGAGGTAGTCATAAACAATGAATTAACATAGGATGAAATCTAGCATGCTTTAATATCAATCATGGCAACATAACAATGACATGTAGTTTAAATGGCAATTTAGACATAATCAATAATCAATATATCAACACGAGGCAATGAAATAACAATAACAATAAGTCTTTCACTTGGATCGATATAGGGTATTTGGATACACGAATTCCTACACTGTAACAAAATCAATAGTGGTCTAGTCGTTCCCTCCGCCGCACCAATATGACCAAATCACAACATCCCTTCGCCGCGCCACAATAAAGGCCGTAGCCTAACCCATATCAATGAGCTCATAAATTCTATGGCATGCCAATTGTATCCAATACTACTCGAATCCAAGGTTTAATATCAATAGTCCGATAATAATAATTCCATAACAATGAATCAATAACAATATTTCGATAGTCATGCTTCAATATCAATAAGCAATATCAATGAATTCAATGACAATAATCGTAATGTTATGGACAATGATTCGATGCAATACATAACAATACTTACCGATATAGCCTTCAATATGATGTTTTTATGCAATAACCTTACAACACATGGTTAGTAATGCAATAATCGATATTGATAGATTTGGGAAAGGCACCTAGCCTATTCCCGAGACTCCGACTACACTCACCTTGACTTTCGAAGCTCTTACAGCTCTCAGATTACTCATTTATTCCTAGCTTTCGAAGAGGATGATAGACCTTCCTTCTCTAATTATCGAGCTAGGTGAAATGAATGGACATGTTAGAATCAATACTTATAGATTCAAAATCAATATTTAAGCTTTAGCATAGCCATTAGCTAGCCCACTTCCATGTATTTTAAACTTGAAGATATGGGTCTAGAATAGAAGTTCAACAACCTCAAATTAAAATTAACAGGTAATTATCCATAGATTTTCAAAATTATTTGAGGGCTTTAACTTAGCAATTCAAGAGCTATCTAACGGTGTAGAGAAATCAATGGAAACTTGCATAAACAAGAGAGGTGCTTGCTTGCTTGAGCTAGAGGTTGAAGATGGCAATGGAGGTGCTTAGATAGCTTTGGTGAATAATTGAAGAAAGATGGAAGCTTAAAGTCTCGGTTTACTGCAAATGTTTTCAAGCTCTTCACATAACCTTATATTTACCCGATGGATTTCCCTTAGCCATAGGTAAACTTAATTATTCCACCTCTCTCCCAACCACTCACACGGTTTCCTCCAAAGAAAGGTAACTATAAACTATTATTTTTATTTCCTACTTATTTGGATAGCAATTATAACTATCATCCTTTCCTAAAAAGTTCACAAGGAACTCACATGGGTTTGTCTAAGCAAGGAGGCGACTCACTTCCAAAATGGACTAATTACCAGAGTGGTCCTTCAACTTTCTAAGGTTCACACTTCTATTCCCAAACTTTTAATTTTTCCAATTTGGTCACTAAAAGGTTTATAAATATTCAATTAGGTCCAAAGTCTTTTAAATTAACTCAATTAGAGTCTAATACGATGTTTTAGACCACACAACTTAAGCCAATAAAATATTTAAACCTTTTGGATATAGATTTTCCGATCACCGGGCCCTAATTTTGACTAGACCAATTTTTGGGATATTACATTAGAGCCTTGTTTTGAGCTTAAATATTTCTTGAATTTGGTTGATATTCATGTTTGTGTGATCTTGTTCCTGTATACACCTATTCATGTTGTTAGGGGGAGTATGCATATGTTTTTTCCTTTCATGTTGCTCTCATATCATAGTCATGCATATCGATTCGAGTAAAATTGAATTTTTTGGGTCCTATGCAGCCAAATCTGTTAAATTTGGTCAGAGGGTATCGTTACAGGGTAATTATATCGATACGGTGTATCAGGGGTAGCATTTCGGTATAGACGAGTCTGTACAGTTATGTGTCGAGGATCGGTATGAGTGATCCTGTACCAATACGCGGTTTCGGTACGTATAAAGTGTATATCGGTACGCGTGTTCGTTGGAGCCATAAATAAGGGTTTCCTTACTCAAATCAAAAACAACCTTTATTTTCAAAACCCTAGTTGTTTTTCATCTATAAAACCCCTCTAGATCTTTAGGTTTTTCATCAAATTTCTTCAAATCTTTTGGGGGCTTTTACTCAAATCATCAAACCCAAGCTTTGATCAGCAATCTTTGTGCACAACATCTCCTCATTCATCTATTCATCCATATTCAAGGTAAAAACCTATTTTCTTACTATTTCAATTTTCTTTATTTTTGTATAGCTTTTAGGATTAAATTTTGTATATTTAGGATGTATATATCCTTGATTTCAAAGATTTTATAAAAACTTTTTCAAAACTACATTTTTTTGTTCGAATATATAGTAATACTCATATATTTTATCTGACAATTTTCAAGTTTTAAATTTACCAAAATTTTTATTTATACTTGTCTATGATTTTAAACTATACAATATAGATTTTCATACTACCTTGATCAATAGATTGAATTATTAGATTGAATTTGATGTGTATGCACACATGTGTTTTTGTGGTTTGAATTTTGTAGGCTTTTAACCATGCCTCCCAAAAAGCGATCTAGAAAAGAGTTGAGTGCTAGTTATTCCAATCCAAATCCCAATCTCAATCTCAAACCCAATGCTATGAAATATTTTTCATCCCTATTAGATGAGTTGAGTGACTAACAAGGCATTTACAACGTTCATATATTATCATACAACAAGCATATGTACTTTATTCACCCTAGATTACCAACTTGGTTATACATTTGCAATTCTACATTTAAAGATGTCTACTATTTAAACAGGTGACCATGCATAGTATTCAGATATCATACTTAGACAAGAACATATTCTTTTGTACCCAATCTCATTACGTTCAAGACATGTAAATATTTCATGTAAGTTTAACTAAACACAATCATATGTACATGAAATCGAACATATTTCAAGCAAGCATATCATGTTTCATAGACATCATAGGTCATTCATGTGATTGGTTACCTTCAATTGTTCATTCAAGCTTAACTACTATTTAGGCATGTGAACAAGCAAAGCATGTACATTTGATCCCTTCCTATTAGGCAATAGCAAGTTCTAGCATGCCATAAAACAGTTTTCACATTCATCGAGTCTTAATGTCATGTATAGCATTAGGCAAAATGTGTACATTTCATTTCAATTTAAAGCAACGATCGAATCCTTAATCCGTGGTTAGGAAAAATGAAAACAAAAGTGATAAGTACAAGATATGTACTTAGTGAGGTATCAACTAGTTCTAACCAATTCATAAGACATTTATCACTTAACTAGGTTGCTTATTCCAGGTTGGAAGCAATTCAATTCAAGCTTTGCTCAATCTTTATTTCAAGCCAAATAGCATACTCAAGCAATATACACATTTCCATTCAAGTCAAGTACATATTAGTTCAAGTTTACATGTTTGTCTTTTCAAGAATACATATCAAGTAATCCAAGTAGCAAATTATTCAATACAAGTTTCAAGCATAAGCAATTATCATTTCAAGAGTTCCATGTCAAGAATCAAGCACTACATGTTAAGAAATTCGAGTAATCCAAGCTTGCATATCAAGTAATTCAAGTATCAAGTAGTTCAAGAATCAAGTAATTCATGTATCAAGTAATTCAAGAATCAAGTAATCTCAAGTATCAAGTAATTCGAGTATCATGTAATTCAAGTATCATGTAAGCTTTATTCTTTAATTATTTCTCATTTGCTTTCTTTAGTTTATGCCCTTGGTATTTAGTTGTCCAGGTAATCGAGTCTCCAACCAGCTGTCGCCACAAGATGTGTCATAGCACTAGTCAACCCTCCTATTGTCGCCAAAGACCACACATACGTACCCTTCGTCTGTCACCAATTAGGGGCCTTAGCCCTGGACCGTAGTCCACCCTGACACAATGAGCTATAAACTCTAAGGCATGCCCTTCTACCTATGACCACTAACAACCAAGGCTTTGTTCAATTATAAATCACTTATTCAAGTATTACATGTTTATGTCAAGCAATAGCTTATTCAAGGATCAATTTAAGTGATACATTGCAAGATCATGTTCATATACACAACCCTTAGGCCAATTGAGCCTTAGCTCTAAACTTTACAATTTAATCTTGTCATTCAAGCAAGCAATTAACATATGCCATTTCTTAGGCATCAAGCAAGATCTTAAGTTCATGATTTATATCATGTTAACAAGCATTTAAATCATAGTGGTACATCCAAGTATTCATTCGAATTAATCATAGTTAAGGCATCAAGAATCGAGCAATTCTAATTGTACAACACTTCAAGGATGTAAACAAGTTTCATATATTATCTTATTTCATACTTCTCTTAATAATTATATTCAAGTTAAATTAGGTTCATTATCATGGCATATTCATAGCAAGAAAGTATCCATGCATATTTGGTTAGGACCTAAGTCCCAACCCTATATTAAACTGCACTCACAATACTCCAAGCTTAGCTAATCTTGGATCCAAATCACCTTGTTTCTAGCTTTCGAATGCTCCACCTTAGACCCTTCTCCAATGTTCTCTTCTCGCTCTAAATTTTCAAACAAGTAAATAAAGATTACTACAAAGTTCATTCATTTATTCCAAACAAGGCAACAATACATAATTCATTCATTTAAAAACATCAAGGGTGCTGCTGCCTGGCAGCTTGTGAACTGTTTACTAAAACATGCATAACTTTCATTCCGTACGTCGGAATTTAAATTGGTTTACACCGTTGGAAATCCAAATTAATTGTCTTTCTAACAATATAGGCCTTGCATTTTAATTCTTTGCCAATTAATACAGTTTTTAGTTTAAAGACAGGGTAATTTACAACACTGGACAACTTGCACTGTCCTTCGTGTTTCATTTCTACAATTCATTCTACAATTCGGAATTTAGTTTCGTTTTCTCCTAATGAGTTTAGACATATTAAGTCACTATCCATAAAATTTCAGCCTTAAATTCTCTTTGTACAATTTATAGTGATCTTTCAAAGTTAATTCCCAGAACAGAGTATTCTGGGCAGATTACTCTAGGCTAGATTTTTAGCTTATTTAATCACTTAGATGGCATTTTAATTCAGCTTATATACATATTCATACAAGTCTAGGTCAGTTTTATTCTCCTACCAATGTGATCAAAACATGGCATTATGTCCAACCAAGCAAGTTTACACATTTCAACTAGCAATGTGATCAAAATAGTTTCATTCTATGTGAAATTTAATTCATACCAATTTAGTACCAAATTTTCCAGCAATCCTAGCAATTTCCAGAAAATTTACAGCATGAACATTCAAGTTTCCAGCAACATATATATTTGTTTCTTAGCAATTTGATCACAACATTCAAAATTTCAAAGAATATTAGAACTAACATCACTATGGCATGCATATCTTCCATCCTATTCAAATTAAGCAACAATAACATCAAAATTCAAGAATTTAAACATGAAATTGAAGTAAGAAATCAAGCACCTTCCTATCAAGCTAATTTGATCAACAAACAACTCTCTCACTAATCTCTCTCAAGAATCGGCTAGGAAGGTTGAAGGATGAAGAAGATGATTAAATTTGATTTTCTCTTTCTTTGATTCAAGCATAGCCGGCCAACAAAGAGAAGATGATATCTCCCTTGCCATGTGTAAATTTTGTTTGCCACATGTATTCCATTATAGAATAATGGTCTAATTACCATGCAAATTTGTTGTTTCACCCTTGTTTCAATTTGGTCATCTTAATTTGGTACTATAATTTGTTGGCTATAACATTTTAGTCCTTTAATTATGTTAGCTAATGTTTTTCCCTCAATAAATTTCTAATTATTTAATTTGACTAACACCTAATTCAATTAGTTAATCATTTAGATAGTGGTAACTTTCCTAGGCCTGATTTAGGGTGTTACAATTCTCCCCCCCCCGTAAAATAAATTCACCCTCGAATTTATCTAAATTGGACAAGTGAGGATATTGATCTCTCATCGTAGCCTCAGGTTCCCAAGTTGCCTCTTCCATTTTATGATTCTTCCATAATACTTTCACCAATGGAACATTCTTGTTTCGGGATTCAAGAATTTGTATTGGCTCTTCTTCATACAATAGGTCGGGATTCAATTCAACTTCTTCAGGTTCAAGGACACGGGATGGGTCAGATCGATATCTTCGGAGCATAGATACATGAAAGACATTGTGAATCTTGTCAAATTCACTAGGAAGAGTTAATCGATAGGCCACTGGTCCTATCCTTTCAATGATTTCAAACGGACCAATGAATCGGGGACTGAGTTTCCCTTTTTCTTCTAAATCGAAAGACTTTCTTCCAAGGGGACACTTTCAGGAAGACTTTGTCTCCAACATTGTATTGGATGTCTCTCATTTTCAAGTTTGCTTATGCTTTTTGTCTATCAAAGGCTTGTTTCAATCGATCATGTATGATTTAAACTTGTTCCTTAGTTTCTCTGAGTAGTTGATGTCCCAATACCTTATTTTCTCCCTGTTCAGAATAAAACAAGGGAGTTCTATATTTCCATCCGTATAGAGCTTCGAAGGGAGCCATCTGAATAGATGTCTGGTTGCTATTATTGTAGGCAAACTCTACTAGGGGTAGAGATTTCTCCCAGTTATTTTCGAAGTCTATAACACAAGTACGTAGCATGCCTTCAAGTACTTGGATGATTCTTTCAGATTGTCCATCTGATTGAGGATGAAAGGCTGTGCTCAAATGCACTTTGGTTCCAAGGTTTTTTTGCAATGATTTCTAGAATCGAGAAGCAAATCTGGGGTCTCGATCGAAGATTATAGTTGTAGGTACACCGTGTAATCGAATCACTTCACAGATGTATAGCTCGACTAAGGTTTCCAAGTTCATATTCATTCGAACAAGGATGAAATGAGTAGACTTTGTGAATCTATCAATAATTACCCATACATCATCATTCTTTCTTGGAGTGGAAGGAAGATCAGTAACGAAGTCCATTGTAATCTGACCCCATTTCCACTAAGGGAATTTGATTGGTTGGAGCAATCCATTAGGGACTTGATGCTCGGCTTTGACCCTCTAACAAGTTAAGCACTTTGAAACAAAATCTGTGATAGCTGATTTCATGCCTGGCCACCAGTATAGTGGCTTTAGGTCCTTGTACATCTTAACCGATCCAGGGTGAATCGAGAAAGAGCTTTGGTGAGATTCTTGTAACATCTCGTGTCTTAGTTCTTCGTTTTTAGAAACACATAATCTATCTTTGAAATAGAGGAGTCCATTCGAATTGAGGGAAAAGTCAGAATTAGACTTAGAGTCTAGCTTGGACATGATCTTCTGAAGATCTGGATCAATTTGTTGGAGTTCTTTGATTCTCAAGATTAGACTAGATTTAACTTGAAGTTCAGGCAAGAATTTCCGTCCTTTGGATGAATGAAAATGAGCATTGATAGCCAAGAAAGCTATAAACGAATGGAAAAGATCATTAAAGGAGATTTTGGAATAGTTACTTGTAAGTTAAGAAAGGTCTAATTCGAATATATTATTCTAGGATTTAAATTTAAGGGTTTACCTGAGTATGGTCTGTGACTAAGGGCATCAGAAACCACGTTTGCTTTCCCTGGATGGTAGTCGATATCCAAATCGTAATCTGTAAGTGACTCTAGCTATCTCCTTTGCCTCAAGTTCAAGTCTTTATGAGTTAGGAGGTATTGAGACTCTTGTGGTCTGTGAACAAGTTACATTTCTCCCCGTACAAGTAATGTCTCCAGACCTTGAGTGCAAACACGATAGCTGCCAATTCTAGATCGTGTGTAGGGTAGTTTGACTCGTGTGGTTCTAATTGTCTTGAAGCGTAAGCTACCACAATTCTATCTTGCATTAGGACACATCCTAGTCCCAAATGAGATGCATCACTGTAAACAGTGTACTCCTTGCCCGATACTGGTTGGATGAGAACTGGAGCATGAGTCAGGGCTTGTTTAAGCTGATCGAAGCTTCATTGTTGGTTCTCTGACCAAACAAAGGGTGTATCTTTGCGAGCTAGCTTAGTCAAACTTGCAGCAATGGATGAGAATCCTTTGACAAAACGTCAATAATACCCGGCTAAACTGAGAAAGCTTCTAACCTCACCAATATTCCTTAGAGGTCTCCAATCTAGGATAGATTGAATCTTCCTTGGATCTACTTTAATCCCTTCTGCCGAGATAACATGTCTAAGAAGCGACACTTTTGATAGCCAAAATTCGCATTTAGAGAACTTTGCAAACAATTGACGTTCTCGAAGAGTTTGCAATACAATTTGAAGGTGTTTAGAATGTTCTTCTTTATTCCGAGAATACACCAAAATGTCATCAATAATGACAACCATGAACTTGTCAAGATAGGGCTTGAATACACGATTCATGAGATCCATGAAAGCACTTAGAGCATTCGTTAATCCGAATGGCATTACACGGAATTTAAAATGGCCATATCGAGTACGAAAGGCTGTCTTGGGTACATCTTCTTCTTTTACCCTCATTTGGTAGTATCCCGATCGTAGATTAATCTTTGAGAATACTGCAGCATCCTTGAGTTGATCGAAAAGATCTTCAATCCTTGGGAGAGGATATCGATTCTTGATAGTAAGCTTGTTCAATTGTCTGTAGTCAATACAAAGTCTCATAGTCCCGTCTTTCTTCTTCACGAACAGGACTGGAGCACCCCATGGAGATGAGCTAGGCCTAATGAAACCCTTGTCTTGTAGCTCTTGAAGTTGCTTCTTGAGTTCTTTCAACTGAACATGTGCCATTCGATAAGGTGCAATGGACACTGGAGTTGTTCCAGGTTGGACATCGATCCCGAACTCTACTTCTCTGGTTGGAGGGAGACCAGGGAGTTCCTCGGGAAAAACATCGAGATATTAAGATACAATAGGCACACTAGGTAAGCCGAATTCAAGTTCATCTTGTAAGACCATAGTAGCAAAGATTGAGGTTGGTTTCTTGTCAATTAGAAGAATTGATTCATTTCTTAAACTTCAGGGTTAAGGTCTCCTATTTAGGCATCTACCCAGGCTTCATGATTACTTAACCAATCTAGTCCCAGTACTAGATCGAACTCACAAGTTGGTAGTACATATAGATCAACAAGAAATGGTCCATTTTGAATGAGCAGGGGAAAATTTCTACAGATAAGGCTTATGTTTGTAATCCCCCTATTGGGTTCGAAACTACAAGGCTTTCTTTTACAATTTCAGGCTTTAAGTTCAACTTTACAATCAAGGTTGAGCTTGCACTCTAGGTTCAGCTCGTTGTTGTGGAGGATTCTGCTCCATCCTCACACTATCCACTTTATTTGAGGAGCCTACGAGACTTTCATCATCCCGAGCGAGCCTTGTTTCAGACATTCTACGTTCAAAGAGAAAAATTAGGGGTTCGATTTAGTTAAGCAAAGACACAAGCTATACAATACAAGTCTCCTAGGTGGCACATGTATCCTATATGATGCAACAGAGCCCAATTCAATCCTAGAATCGACTAAAAAGCTCTGATTACCAATAAAATGTAACACCACTACCCCGGTTTAGTAAGAAATCGGCTCTGGAGCGTTACTAGAAAACACAAGAACACGAGTAATTTAAAACTTTTCAAGAACTCATCCCTATTAGATGAGATGAGTGACTAACACGGCATTTAAACGTTCATATATTATCATACAACAAGGATATGTATTTTATTCACCCTAGATTACCAACTTGGTTATACATGTATAATTCTACATTTAAAGATGTCTACTATTTAAACACGCGCCCATGCATAGCATTCAGATATCATACTTAGACAAGAACATATTCTTTTGTACCCAATCTCATTAAGTTTAAGACATGTAAATATTTCATGTAAGTTTAACTAAACACAATCATATGTCATAAAATCGAACATATCTCAAGCGAGCACATCATGTTTCATAGACATTATAGGTCATTCAAGGTTAACTACTATTTAGGCATGTGAACAAGCAAATCATGTACATTTGATCCCTTCATATTAGGCAATAGCAAGTTCTAGCATGTCATAAAACAGTTTTCACATTCATCGAGTTTTAATATCATGTATAGCATTAGGCAAAATGTGTACGTTTCATTTCAATTTCCATATGCTCGCAGCAAATCAAGTTCATGTGAGCATTTATTCAAATCATACTTTAGCTATCTTGTGTCTTGCTCCGAGCTCAAGGAAGTCAGACTTCAGGATCAAGCAACGATCGAATCCTTAATATGTGGTTGGGAAGAATGAAAACAAGAGTGACAAGTACAATATATGTACTTGGTGAGGTAGCAACTAGTTCTAACCAATTCATAAGACATGTATCACTTAACTAAGTTGCTTAGTCCAATTTGGAATCAATTCAATTCAAGCTTTGCTCAATCTTTATTTCAAGCCAAATAGCATACTCAAGCAATATTCACATTTCCATTCAAGTCAAGTACATATTAGTTCAAGTTTACATGTTTGTCTTTTCAAGAATACATATCAAGTAATCCAAGTAGCAAATTATTCAATACAAGGTTCAAGCATAAGCAATTATCATTTCAAGAGTTCCATGTCAAGAATCAAGCACTACATGTCAAGAAATTTGAGTAATCCAAACTTGCATATCAAGTAATTCAAGTATCAAGTAGTTCAAGAATCAAGTAATTCATGTATCAAGTAATTCAAGAATCAAGTAATCTCAAGTATCAAGTAATTCGAGTATCATGTAATTCAAGTATCATGTAAGCTTTATTCTTTAATTATTTCTCATTTGCTTTCTTTAGTTTATGCCCTTGGTATTTAGTTGTCCAGGTAATCGAGTCTCCAACCAGCTGTCGCCACAAGATGTGTCATAGCACTGGTCAACCCTCCTATTGTCGCCAAAGAACACACATACGTACCCTTCGTCTGTCGCCAATTAGGGGCCTTAGCCCTGGACCGTAGTCCACCTTGACACAATGAGCTATAAACTCTAAGGCATGCCCTTCTACCTATGACCACTAACAACCAAGGCTTTGTTCAATTATAAATCACTTATTCAAGTATTACATGTTTATGTCAAGCAATAGCTTATTCAAGGATCAATTTAAGTGATACATTGCAAGATCATGTTCATATACACAACCCTTAGGCCAATTGAGCCTTAGCTCTAAACTTTACAATTTAATCTTGTCATTCAAGCAAGCAATTAACATATGCCATTTCTTAGGCATCAAGCAAGATCTTAAGTTCATGATTTATATCATGTTAACAAGCATTTAAATCATAGTGGTACATCCAAGTATTCATTCGAATTAATCATAGTTAAGGCATCAAGAATCGAGCAATTCTAATTGTACAACACTTCAAGGATGTAAGCAAGTTTCATATATTATCTTATTTCATACTTCCCTTAATACTTATATTCAAGTTAAATTAGGTTCATTATCATGGCATATTCATAGCAAGAAAGTATCCATGCATATTTGATTAGGACCTAAGTCCCAACTCTATATTAAACTGCACTCACAATACTCCAAGCTTAGCTAATATTGGATCCAAATCACCTTGTTTCTAGCTTTCGAATGCTCCACCTTAGACCCTTCTCCAATGTTCTCTTCTCACTCTAAATTTTCAAACAAGTAAATAAAGATTAATACAAAGTTCATTCATTTATTCCAAACAAGGCAACAATACATAATTCATTCATTTAAAAACATCAAGGGTGCTGCTGCCTGACAGCTTGTGCACTGTTTACTAAAACATGCATAACTTTCATTCTGTACGTCGGAATTTAAATTGGTTTACACCGTTGGAAATCCAAATTAATTGTCCTTCTATCAATATAGGCCTTGAATTTTAATTCTTTGCCAATTAATACAGTTTTTAGTTTAAAGACAGGGTAATTTACAACACTGGACAGCTTGCACTGTCCTTAGTGTTTCATTTCTACAATTCATTCTACAATCCGGAATTTAGTTTCGTTTTCTCCTAATGAATTTAGACATATTAAGTCACTATCCATAAAATTTCCAGCCTTAAATTCTCTTTGTACAATTTATAGTGATCTTTCAAAGTTAATTCCCAGAACAGAGTATTCTGGGCAGATTACTCTAGGCTAGATTTTTAGCTTATTTAATCACTTAGATGGCATTTCAAACATTTTAATTCAGCTTATATACATATTCATACAAGTCTAGGTCAGTTTTATTCTCCTACCAATGTGATCAAAACATGGCATTATGTCCAACCAAGCAAGTTTAAACATTTCAACTAGCAATGTGATCAAAATAGTTTCATTCTATGTGACATTTAATACATACCAATTTAGTACCAAATTTTCCAGCAATCCTAGCAATTTCCAGAAAATTTCCAGCATGAACATTCAAGTTTCCAGCAACATATATATTTGTTTCTTAGCAATTTGATCACAACATTCAAAATTTCAAAGAATCTTAGAACTAACATCACTATGGCATGCATATCTTCCATCCTATTCAAATTAAGCAACAAAAACATCAAAATTCAAGAATTTAAACATGAAATTGCAGTAAGAAATCAAGCATTTACCTTCCTATCAAGCTAATTTGATCAACAAACAACTCTCTCACTAATCTCTCTCAAGAATCGGCTAGGAAGGTTGAAGGATGAAGAAGATGATTAAATTTGATTTTCTCTTTCTTTGATTCAAGCATAGCCGCCAACAAAGAGAAGATGATATCTCCCTTGCCATGTGTAAATTTTGTTTGCCACATGTATTCCATTATAGAATAATGGTCTAATTACCATGCAAATTTGTTGTTTCACCCTTGTTTCAATTTGGTCATCTTAATTTGGTACTATAATTTGTTGGCTATAACATTTTAGTCCTTTAATTATGTTAGCTAATGTAATTCAAGTATCATGTAATTCAAGTATCATGTAATTCGAGTATCATGTAATTCAAGTATCATGTAAGCTTTATTCTTTAATTATTTCTCATTTGCTTTCTTTAGTTTATGCCCTTGGTATTTAGTTGTCCAGGTAATCGAGTCTCCAACCAACTGTCTCCACAAGATGTGCCTTAGCAGTGGTCAACCCTCCTACTGTCGCCAAAGACCACACATACGTACCCTCTGTCTGTCGCCAATTAGGAGCCTTAGCCCTGTACCGTAGTCCACCCTAACACAATGAGCTCTACACTCTAAGGCATGCCCTTCTACCTATGACCACTAACAACCAAGGCTTTGCTCAATTATGAATCTCTTATTCAAGTATTACATGTTTATGCCAAGCAATAGCTTATTCAAGGATCAATTCAAGTGATACATTGCAAGATCATGTTCATATACACAACCCATGGGCTAATTGAGCCTTAGCTCTACACTTTGCAATTTAATCTTGTCATTCAAGCAAACAATTAACATATGCCATTTATTAGGCATCAAACAAGATCTTAAGTTCATGATTTATATCATGTTAACAAGCATTTAAATCATAGTGGTACATCCAAGTATTCATTAGAATTAATCACAGTCAACGCATCAAGAATCAAGCAATTCTAATTGTACAACAATTCAAGGATGTAAACAAGTTTCATATATTATCTTATTTCATACTTCCCTTAATACTTATATTCAAGTTAAATTAGGTTCATTATCATGGAATATTCATAGCAAGAAAGTAGTCATGCATATTTGGTTAGGACCTAAGTCCCAACCCTATATTAAACTAGACTCACAATACTCCAAGCTTAGCTAATCTTGGATCCAAATCCCCTTGTTTCTAGCTTTCAAATGCTCCTCCTTAGACCCTTCTCCAATGTTCTCTTCTTGCTTTAACATTTCATACAAGTAAATCAAGATTAATACAAAGTTCATTCATTTATTCAAAACAGGGCAACAATACACAATTCATTCATTTAAAAACATCAAGGGTGCTGCTGCTAATGCCTGGCAGCTTGTGCACTGTTTACTAAAACATGCATAACTTTCATTTCGTACGTCGGAATTTAAATTGGTTTACACCGTTGGAAATCCAACTTAATTGTCTTTCTAACAATATAGGCCTTGCATTTTAATTCTTTGCCAATTAATACAGTTTTTAGTTTAAAGACAGGGTAATTTACAACACTGGACAGCTTGCACTGTCCTTAGTGTTTCATTTCTACAATTCATTCTACAATCCGGAATTTAGTTTCGTTTTCTCCTAATGAACTTAGACATATTAAGACACTATCCATAAAATTTCCAGCCTTAAATTCTCTTTGTACAATTTATAGTGATCTTTCAAAGTTAATTCCCAGAACAGAGTATTCTGCGCAAATTACTCTTGGCTAGATTTTTAGCTTCTTTAATCACTTAGATGGAATTTCAAACATTTAAATTCAACTTATATACATATTCATACAAGTCTAGGTCAGTTTTATTCTCCTACCAATGTGATCAAATCAGATTATTATGTCCAACGAAGCAAGTTTACACTTTTCAACTAGCAATGTGATCAAATTTGATTTTCTCTTTCTTTGATTCAAGCATAGCCGGCTAACAAAGGAGAAGATGATATCTCCCTTGCCATGTGAAAATTTTGTTTGCCACATGTATTCCATTATAGAATAATGGTCTACCTTGCAAATTTGTTGTTTCACCCTTGTTTCAATTTGGTCATCTTAATTTGGTACTCTAATTTGTTGGCTATAACATTTTAGTCCTTTAATTATGTTAGCTAATGTTCTTCCTTAATAAATTTCTAATTCTTTTAATTTGGCTAACACCTAATTCAATTAGTTAATCATTTAGATAGTGGTAACTTTCCTAGGCCCGGTTTAGGGTGTTACAATTCTCCCCCCTTAAAATAAATTCTCCCTCGAATTTACCTGAATTGAGCAAGTGAGGATATTGATTTATCATCGTAGCCTCAGGTTCCCAAGTTGCCTCTTCCATTTTATGATTCTTCCACAATACTTTCACCATTGGAACATTCTTGTTTCGAAGTCTTCTAACTTCTTTGTCAAGTATTCGTATTGGCTCTTCTTCATACGATAGGTCAGGATTCAATTCAACTTCTTCAGGTTCCAGGACATGGGATGGGCCAGATCGATATCTTCGGAGCATAGATACATGAAAGACATTGTGAATCTTGTCAAATTCACTAAAAAGAGCTAATCGATAGGCCACTGGTCCTATCCTTTTAATGATTTCAAACGGACCAATGAATCAGGGACTGAGTTTCCCCTTTCTTCCAAATCGAAAGACTTTCTTCCAAGGGGAAACTTTCAAGAAGACTTTGTCTCCAACATTGTATTGGATGTCTCTCATTTTCAAGTCTACATATGATTTTTGTCTATCAAAGGCTTGTTTCAATCGATCATGTATGATTTGAACTTGTTCCTCAGTTTCTCTGAGTAGTTGAGGTCCCAATACCTTAATTTCTCCCAGTATAGACCAACACAAGGGAGTTCTATATTTCTTTCCGTATAGAGCTTTGAAGGGAGCCATCTGAATAGATGTCTGGTAGCTATTATTTTAAGCAAACTTTACTAGGGTTAGAGATTTCTCCCAATTCTTTCTGAAGTCTATAACACAAGCACGTAGCATGTCTTCAAGTACTTGGATGATTCTTTCAAATTGTCCATCTGATTGAGGATGAAAGGCTGTGCTCAAAAGCACTTTGGTTCCAAGGGCTTTTTGCAATGATTTCCAGAATCGAAAAGTAAATCTGGGGTCTCGATCGGAGATTATAGCTGTAGGTACACCGTGTAATCGAATCACTTCACGGATGTATAGCTCAGCTAAGGTTTCCAAGTTCATGTTCATTCGAACAGGGATAAAATGAGTAGACTTTGTGAATCTATCAACAATTACCCATACAACATCATTCTTTCTTGGAGTGGAAGAAAGACCAGTAACGAAGTCCATTGTAATCGATCCCATTTCCACTGAGGGAATTTGATTGGTTGGAGCAATCTAGTAGGGACTTGATGCTTGGGTTTGACCCTCTGACAAGTTAAGCACTTTGAAACAAAATCTGTGATAGCTGATTTCATGCCTGGCCACCAGTATAGTGGCTTTAGGTCCTTGTACATCTTAAGCGATCCAGGGTGAATCGAGAAAGAGCTTTGGTGAGCTTCTTGTAACATCTCGTGTCTTAGTTCTTCGTTGTTAGGAACACATACTCTATCTTTAAAATAGAGGAGTCCATTCGACTTGAGGGAAAAGTCAGAATTAGACTTAGAGTCTAGCTTGGACATGATCTTTTGAAGATCTAGATCAATATGTTGGAGTTCTTTGATTCTCGAGATTAGACTAGATTGAAATTGAAGTTTAGACAAGAATTCTTATCCTTTGGATGAACGAAAATGAGCATTGATAGCCAAGGAAGCTATAAATGAATGGAAAAGATCATTAAAGGAGATTTTTGAATAGTTACTTTTAAGTCAAGAAAGGTCTAATTCGAATAGATTATTCTAGGATTTAAATTTAAGGTTTACCCGAGTATGGTCTGCGACTAAGAGCATCAACAACCACATTTGCTTTCCCCGGATGGTAGTCGATAACCAAATCGTAATCTTTAAGTAACTCTAGCCATCTCTTTTGCCTCAAGTTCAAGTCTTTCTGAGTTAGGAGGTATTTGAGACTCTTGTGGTCTATGAACAAGTTACATTTCTCCCCGTACAAGTAATGTCTCCAGACTTTTGAGTGCAAACACGATAGCTGCCAATTCTAGATCGTGTGCAAGGTAGTTTAACTCGTGTGATTTTAATTGTCTTGAAGCTTAAGCTACCACATTTGCATCTTGCATTAGGACATATCCTAGTCCCAAATGAGATGCATCACTGTAAACAGTGTACTCTTTGCCCAATACTGGTTGGATAAGAACCGGAGTATGAGTCAGGGCTTGTTTAAGCTGATGAAGCTTCGTTGTTGGTTCTCTAACCAAACAAAGGGTGTATCTTTGCGAGTTAGCTTAGTAAAACTTACGGCAATGGATAAGAATCCTTTGACAAAATGTCGATAATACCCGGCCAAACTAAGAAAGCTTTTGACCTCACCAATATTCCTCGGAGGTCTCCAATCCAGGATAGATTAAATATTCCTTGGATCTATTTTAATCCCTTATGTCGAGATAACATGTCCAGGAAACGACACTTCCGATTGCCAAAATTCACATTTAGAGAACTTTGCAAACAATTGACGTTCTCGTAGAGTTTGTAATACAATTCGAATGTGTTCAGAATGTTCTTCCTTATTCTGAGAATACACCAAAATGTCATCAATAAAAATGACCACGAACTTGTCAAGATAAGGCTTGAATACACGATTCATGAGATCCATGAAAGAAGCTGGAGCATTCGTTAATCTGAATGGCATTACAAGGAGTTCAAAATGATCATATCGAGTACGAAAGGCTGTCTTGGGTACATCTTATTCTTTTACCCTTATTTGGTAGTATCCCGATCGTAGTTCGATCTTTGAGAATACTGCATCATCCTTGAGTTGATCGAAAAGATCTTCAATCCTTGGGAGAGGATATCGATTCTTGATAGTAAGCTTGTTCAATTGTTTGTAATCAATACAGAGTCTCATAGTCTTGTCTTTCTTCTTCACGAACCGAACTGGAGCACCCAAGGGAGACGAGCTAGGCATAATGAAACCCTTGTCTTGTAGTTCTTGAAGTTGCTTCTTAAGTTCTTTCAACTCAACAGGTGCCATTCGATAAAGTGTGATGGACACTAGAATTGTTCCAGGTTGGACATCGATCCCGAACTCTACTTCTCTGGTTAGAGGGAGACTAGGGAGTTCCTCAGGAAAAACATCGAGATATTCAGATACAATAGGCACACTAGGATTTGATAATTGATGGTTTCGAATCAATTGCTCATTTAATTTCTAAGGAGTAACCAACATGTGTTGCATCATGATCATCAAGCTCTATACCCGAGATCTGTCCCTTGAGTAGGAGTGAAACGCTACATACCCACGTGAGTAGCCCTCTACGGGTCAATAATTCACTTCCAGAATCCATGCTTTTTGACATGTGAACAGCCCTCCCGTCAGTAAGTAGTGCGTTCCCTCGAACTGAATCCAATTCGCAAGCCTGTGATGGGCCAGAATATGAGGCTCTTGTTGCCTTAGTTGGTAATAAGATAGGTTCGGGTACCCTTGATTAGAACTGAACCCACATACGTGAGAATCTAAGAAGCCCACCCCAATTAGAGCCATGTGGATAGCCATTGTGAGCTAGAATTCATGTGGTTAGGAGACAAAGGACTGTGATGAGTTGAATTCCTGAGAAAATAGAGAACAATTAAAAATTAAGAAATGAATGAACAATCAAATAAATCTTGGAGCATCCTGATGGAGTTGTGGGGGGAGAACATATCTAATAATGAGCTATGCTTCACCTGTTTAATACCCTAGCATCGGAGATGAATCCTTGAAGACACTAACACTATATTAATCACAATCAGAAGCACCCACTTGTACTAAAATTCTCAGAATGATACTTCCTGCACTTCATGGGTTAAACAAATTCATGAACCGTAAACATACTGTGGAGAAAAATAATGAGAACTAGACGGATTAGTTTTCAAACAGATCAAGAAAATACCATAGTCATGAGGATAAACCGAGCAATCTGGGAGGAATTTCACAACTTTAAATATCGCCACAACATTTAAAGGTGAGCTTTTGATCATCGGGGGTTGAATCTAAAATGCTCTTGCATCTGATATCTGGAGTATTCCATTCTTTTTATATTGATATTGATTTTGTATATCAATCTAAAAAGCATCCTCTGTTGAAATGATAGTCAGCTAACTAACATATAGATAAAAAAAGAGGAAAAGAAAGAAGAATGAGAAAAATAAGAGAGAAAGAAAAATAATATAAAAGAAAGAGAAGGAAAAGAGAGAGAAATGAATAGGAAGGATAGAGTTTCTTTGTATTGTTTTGAGAATAAAATTTAGAATTTAGGGACAATGATATACCTGATCGACCTAACACCAATGACCTATCAGTGATCCAAAAAGGAATGATAGCAAGCCTTGGTATGCTACAGAGTTCAAAGACTCAAAGTGAGTGTATGTCTTAATGCCTTGATTGATTCAGAAGAATGAAGATTGAATCTTATTAAAGAAATGAAATTTTGAGGCTTAGAGGGGCATGTTTTTGGCCTATATTTGAGATAGAAGAAAGATCATCCCATTGGATCAGAGGCAAAAAATAATAGCCAAATCCAAGGGTGAGATAAGTTATTACCAAGATCCATAATGAAGAAAATGGTTCTTCTACATGGCTTCTGGATAGAGTTTTAGGTCAAGGAGGTACATGGTCGACCTAATACAAAACCCGTCAGTAATCTTGGAGAGAATAATAGCAAGACTCAGTGCGTTGCATAGTTTAAGAACTCAACTTGGTTGGATCTGAAAAATGTTGATTGAGTCTTATTAAAGAAATAAAAGTGTTGAGATTTTGGGTGCATGTTTTTAGCTTACCGTTGAGATAGAATGTAGATCATACCGATGGGTCAAGGCAAAATAGTATTCAAACCCAAGGGTGAAGATCTAGAAATAGAAAAAATGTGTCTCTGTATGGCTTTAAGGATGAAGTTTTAGGTCTACATGGTCAACCTAGCATGAAAGGATAATTTGTCAGTAATTGTATTAAGAATAATAGCATGATTTTATATGCAAGACGATTTAGAGATTCGTGGTAAATTTCTTCCACAATGTGTTGTATGGCTTAAAATATTGAAGATTTAGGACCTTATTGAGATAAAGAAAATTTGCGAACTTGGGGGCAAGTTGTTCACCCCAACGTTAAGATAAAAGAAGGCTCATTGTGGAGTGTCTTAGAAGAGGTTACAATTGAGCCCAAGTTGAGTGAGGGCGATATCACAAGATGGAAAATGATAGATTATGTATGACTAGTGTAAGGTAGCAATTGCCTTTCAGAATGAAACAAAAGATGAAGATTTGATGAAGACAGAAGAAATACTTTGTTTGGTTCAAAAAATTGAAAATTAGGCCTTATCAAAGTGCGAAAAGCTTAGAAACTTGGGGGGCATGGTGCTCACCCCAATGTTGAGAATAAAGGAGACTCGTCATGAATGGCCATTGAAGAGACAACATTTAAGCCCAAATAGAGCGGGGGCAACGATCCAAAGTTGAACTTCATGAAGTGACAGATTGTGTTTCGACCAGTGCAAGTTAGCCATACCTTTTCAAGATGAGACAAAAGATGAAGATTCTAAAAAGACAAAGAGCCTATGAGAACTAAGGGTGACTAGCCAGAAAGCAAGGGTCTTTCCCCAACAATTCTAAAAATGACTCCACTTATGCATCATTTGTAGTTAGACGTCCTCATGTTAGGAGCACGCTAACTCATACCATCATAGCATTATGTTTATTTTAAATATGTATTTGAAGATTGACAAAAGATTTTTTCTACAGCTTCATTAGATGAGAAATAGATCTCGTAAAAGAATCAAGAGCCCTTTAACTTTCATGATTATAATTTCTAAAAGACTTCCAATCTTCAGATATTTGGAAGGGACGAGCATCTTTTATGCTAGGACAATCCAAATCTGGGGCATTCAGTGAAGATTTCCTTTGGTAGCCATGTCGTCGTGAATCCAGTTATTGAAGATTTTCTTTGGCAGCCATGTCGGCGTGAATCCAGTTATTGAAGATTTCTTTTGGTACCCATGTCGACGTGAATCTAGTTATTGAAGATTTTCTTTAGTATCCATGTCGGCGTGAATCCAATTATTGAAGATTTCCTTTGGTAGCCATGTCGGCGTGAATCCAGTTATTGAATATTTTCTTTGGTAGCCATGTCGGCATAAATCCAATTATTGAATATTTTCTTTGGTACCCATGTCGACGTGAATCTAGTTATTGAAGATTTTCTTTAGTATCCATGTCGGCGTGAATCTAATTATTGAAGATTTCCTTTGGTAGCCATGTTAGCGTGAATCCAGATATTGAATATTTTCTTTGGTATCCATGCTAGTATGAATCCAGTTATTAAAGATTTCCTTTGGTAGCCATGTCAGCGTGAATCCAGTTATTGAAGATTTCTGATGGGTAGTCATGTTGACGTGAATCTCGTTATCTGGTCTGCAGCCTCCTGTGAAGAGGATTTCAAGGTAGAAGGTTCTATATAGTAGGGACCGACATCTTCAAGATTTCAGAGCGAATGAGTCAGATACTCATAGCTCATAAATTTCAGGTGAGGATTTTCAAACTTGCAGTATCAGGATTTCGAGGTGAAAGGTTCTATATAAGAGGGACCATAGCTTCAAATATTTCAGAACAAAGGGGGCAGATACTCATAGCTCAAGGACTTCAAGTGATGAGTTTTATATTGGAGAAACTCCCAGCTTCAAAGCTTTAGGGTGAAAGGTTCTATAAAAGAGGGACCCATAGCTCAAAGACTTCAAGGCGAGGAGTTTTATATAAGAGAAACTCCTAGCTTCAGGATTTCTAGAAAAGGAAGGGTGAACAGCTCTATATAGGAGGAACTCACAGCTCGGAATCTTCGGACAAGAAATTCAGATAAAATTAGTGCTTATAGTCTTTGCTTTATTCTTGTTCCACAAGGATAAGCAAAGAGGGGCAGCTGCAATCACTAATTTTATTCAGGGTGTTAACCCATTTTTGTTTTTTGTAAATATTTGAATAATGAGCTTTAGTTGTTATTACTTTTATATATTATAATTATTAGTACAAAAAACCAAAATACTATTATAATTATTATTAATATTCTATATTTGTTAAGTATTACTATTGTCATAATGTATTATATGTTTCTATGTTAAATTTTTTTATAATTTCTTTTATTTCTATACTTAGTTAGGTTATCATATTTATTTTGTTTATTACTATCGGTTGTTATTAGTTGTTATGATTTGGAAAGAAAAAACGAAACACAAAAACATTATTATGCCTGGTTATTATCATTATTAATATATCATATTATATAATTATTATTATACTATGTTTATTAGTATATCATTATATTATTATTTTTTTGTTATATTATTACAATTATTATTACTATTAAACATAAATGGAAAAACAAAAAATTAAATAAATAATAAAAGCCCAAAATTTTTTAATTTTAAACAATCCATTTACAATTATAAAAGCCCCAAAATTACAAATATTACAATCGGCCCGTTATGGAGCCCAAATAAACCTAATTACACTACCGAAACCCTAATCCTTTATAGTCTCTATACAGCCAAATCTAGACCATTAGATCTAGATGGTGATCTAACGGTCTAGATCATGTTTCGAAAGGAAACCCTATGAGAGACCCTTTTGCATCTTGGCGCCGCTTTGATCGTGACCGTTAGATTTGGGAGCGCATGATTGGTCCATATCAGTGCTGAGAAGTTTTCAGAATTGCCATGCACGGCCAGGATTGAACTTTACACGTGTGTGATCCTCGCTCTGGCCCTTCCGCTTCCTCACACGTGCGTGTGTGCGTGTGTCGCACGCCCTGACGTTTGAGATCCCCACAACTTTCTCTCTGGTCCCCTCCTCCTCACCAAGTAGCCACAATTCATGCAACCAAAAATGGATAAATATTATCAAAGAATGACTAATGAAAAATACAACAAAATGGATAAATTTTAAGGGAATTCAGTGGATTTCCATGAGTTAAAAGCATCATATATTTTGGCACCGATTTTTGGGCGTGATGGGGGTGTTAATCCTTCCCCGCGCGCAACCAACTCCCGAACCCATTTTCAAGCGAATATATTTTTTTTATGGTGTTTGGTCTACCTTAGTGGCCGGTGACGACTACAAGTATTTTATTTTCAAAAACACAAAATTTAAAAGGAAAATCGAGGACTACGTTCCCTTTTTTAGCGAGTTTTAGACTTTTAGTAAAAAAGGTTGCTACAGAAGGCAAAGTGACCGGGTTGTTTTGGGAGATGTATTTTGAGTTACTTCCTGTTGTATAAGTTTGGATTAATATTTTGGACTTGTATGATGCATTATACTTGGTTTTGAGGGGTTGGGAGACTATAAGCATGATTGGGTAGAAATTATGCTCATAGGAGATTGTTTGATTATGCCATGCTTAGCGTTGTCTTTTTCTATGTTGCCATGCATGAAGATTTGATGCTTGAGATGTTATATGATGATTAGATGTTAATTTGAGTATGTTGGATTGAGACAAAGTGTCATATGTTGGACTTAGAGGTCATTACAGGTCTCACCGTACCAGTACAGTTTCTTAGAGTTCAGTACGCGGGGACCTGTATCGACTCAAATTGGGAAAAATTGCCTAGAAGTACCGATACGCCTGGTAACCGTATCAGTATGAGTAGTTGAAAAATAGTGAGGGTGTCGGTACACGGGTTACCGTTTTGATACGGTCATTGGCTTATGGAATATGGATTTTCAAAACACACCAGCCTACACTGATACACTTGAGGACCGTATCGGTACACCCTTGTCCTTTAGCACCCTTGTGATACGGTAGATACATGTTCCGATACGCTAGCCGTTAATTCGGTTGAGATACTTTTTGATAGTTGAAATCTTTGTATTTTGGTCCTTGTTTCTTAATTATGCAATTAAATGAGTTTGAATGGTTATTTTGAGTTAAGATGCAATATGATTAATTAAGTTTTGGAAACTTTAATTTTTTGAAAGCCCTTTTAAATATTGAAAATTACGTTTTAGACCCTAAAGATTGAATTCAAGTAATTGGATGTCGATTTGACGCCCGATTGAGTTGTAACCTAAACCTTAACCAGTATGATCACCTTTGGACTTAATTATGCATTTAGATAAGTTAAATGAAAAAATAGACTATTTCAATTGTAATTCTCTGGGGTTTATCTCGACAAACCCTAATATAGCTCACTCGGTTCAGTCTTGCGACTAGGCCGGGTCAAGGGTGTTATATTTGGTGGTATCATAGCCAGTTTATGATTGTTGTGAGGAGGGTTATGGTTGTTTGGTTGACTGATATTGTATGAATATGTTGTTTGATATGTACGGTGATTGAATCTGTGAAATTTTGCTCGATATGTGGTGTGTCTAGGGTGTTTAAACTTAGTACACATTGCCTTATTACTACTTGAGTTAAATGATTTTGTTTTTAAACAAGAGTGACTTGGATTCTTGTTGCGAGCTGGCCTAATTGTTTTGATTTATTGCATTATATGTTTTAAACATCGTATTTTGAGTATGCAAACGAGACGAGAGATGAGATCAAATATGTTCCCATTCTTTGAGGAGAATGATGAATTATGTATCAATCAGGGGTAGAGGATGTTTGGGTTATTGAAGTTGTGTTGTTAGGGATCCTTTCCTGAAATGTTTTAGATGATGTTAAGAGTCACCTTTTAGTTGCAAAGTGAGGTTCGGTGCTGAGACATACTTTGGTATGGCTCCCAAATTCTTTTGAGCTATGACGGTGGGTAATAAGGAAGTGCAAAGGTGGTGGTATCTTTGTGTTCCGGGGATGCAATTAAGTTGTGTAAATTTGGTCTGAGAGTGTTGTTAGTAAGTGTGAACTATTGAGCATGCACATAACAAAACACTTATATGTATATATTTAAATATGTCATTATACACATACATTTGGGCATGACACTAGAAGTTTTACATACATATGCATAGGCATTTATGAAGGCATATAGGTAATCATGCATACATGTGTTCAGACTTATGGATGACCTTTTAGAGACTGATGAACTCTCAAGGAAGTATGTTATGGTGTGAGTAGGAGATCCAGTTTGTTTGGTTGAGTAAGTATGCTCCTGAGCTGGTTTCGGATGAGCGACAGTGGTGTGATCGGTTCTATTATGGTTTAGTCAAGAAGGTGAAGACGTACATGCTAGCTACGAGTTACACATAGTTTGACGTCCTGGTTTCTTGAGCTAAGGACATAGAACAAAATTTGGGTTTGTCTACTTGTTTTGGGAGTTTTTCAGCAAGAAAGAAGAGTGCAGAGTCTGATATTGGCAAGGATCGTTATAAGAGGCACATAGATAGAAGGTACTTTCTGGATTAGAGGCATGGAAAAAATTGTGCTGGGTATGGATTTCAAGGTCAAGATACCTATGCTAGGCTTTTCAAGTGTAGGAGGTGTGGCAGGTAGTATTCGGGGGAATGTTGGGGGTGCTCTGGGCACTTGTTGGAGCTATGGATCAAGGGATTATCTCAGAAGAGATTGTCTATAGTTAGTCAGAGAGGGTCAGACTCCTACACCGGTTGATGGACAGAGAGTGGTAGTGCATACCGTAGCAGTTCAGCCAAAGGGCGGTAGACCAGCGAGGGTCTTTGCTCACTATATAGGGATGAATGATGCTAACATGAACGCAGATACCTTTACCTTGCAGTCTATACCTTTTTTATCTTTGATTGATTATGGTTCTACACATTCCTACATTCTGCACGAGCATGCATGTTTGTTGGATTTACCTGTAGAGTTGTTAGATGTTGGTATGCGGGCAACAAGTTCCTTTGGTGAAACGGTTGTAGCTAGGAAGCTGTATAGGAGTTGCCCCTTGATGGTTCAAGGGCATGTGTTTGCGGCCGAACTGATGGAGTTACCGTTTTATAGTTTCAATGTGATTTTGGGTATGGATTGGTTGTCTCAGCATAGAGCCGTAGTTGATTTTGAGGCCAAGTGAATTTTGATGAAACCTGCGGAGGATTACAAAGTTGTGGTTGTGGGTGAGAATGGTAAGTTCATGTCAAATGTAGTTTCAGCATTAGAGGTACAAAATTTGTTAGAGTTTGGGGGTTAAGCATACCTAGCTTATGTTATGAACCCGAATCTGAAGGATGCTAGTACTTAGGATATTCACACAGTTTGCAATTTTCCAGGAGTGTTTCTAGAAGAGTTGCCTAGTTTGCCGCCAGATATGGAGGTGGAGTTTTGTATTGAGACGTACGCGGATATGGCTCCAGTGTTGATTGCTCTGTATCGTATGGCACCAAAAGAGTTGAAGGAGTTGAAGACTCAGTTGCAAGAGTTGTTGGATCGTGGTTTCATACGACCAAGTGTGTCACCATGGGGAGCACCGATGTTATTTGTGAAAAAGAAAGATGGCACTATAAGAATGCACATTGATTATCGGCAACTGAACAAGTTGACGATTAAGAACAAGTATCCTTTGTCGAGGATTGATGATTTGTTTGATTAGTTTAATGGTGCTACGATGTTTTCTAAGATTGATCTAAGGTCTGGGTATTATCAGTTGAAGGTGAAGGATAAAGATGTGCCGAAGACAGGTTTTCGCACACACTATGGGCATTATGAGTTCTTGGTAATGCCGTTTGGTTTGAAAAATATGCCAACAACGTTCATGGATATGATGAATAGGGTGTTCCATGAATTCTTGGACCAATTCGTGGTAGCGTTCATCAATGACATTCTTGTGTACTCTTGTACCGAGGAAGATCACGATTGACATCTCTGAATGGTGTTGCAAGTTCTATTGGACAACAAGATATACGTTAAGCTAATTAAATGTCAGTTTTGGATCAAGCAAGTGGTTTTCCTTGGTCATGTTGTTTCGGCCGAAGGCATACGACGTAAACTCTAGATAAGTTGGCAGAGTTGTATGTTGTAGAGATCGTGAGGTTACATGGGGTACTCAAGTCCATTGTGTCAGATAGAGATCCGCGTTTCACTGCGAGATTCTAGGAATATTTACATAGGGCCTTGGGTACATGGTTGAACTTCAGTACCTCGTATCATCCGCAAATAGATAGTCAGTTGGAATGTGTTATCCAAGTGCATGAGGATATTTTGCGGTGTTGTATCATAGATTTTCAAGGATCGTGGGAGAAGCAGTTGATGTTGGTGAAGTTTGCTTATAATAACAATTGTCAAGCTAGTATCTAGATGGCTCTATACAAGGCTTTGTACGGTAGAAGATGTCGCACACCACTTTGCTGGGCGGAGGCAGGAGAGAAATAAGTTTCTTTTCTGGATATGTTGAAGGATACCAATGAGAAAGTAAAGCTGATTAGTGGTTGTAACACCCCATTCCCAGTCTGGTAGGATTTCAAGTCGGAAGGTGCTACTGGGATGAAAACAGTGAATTTATACAATGCTTATTAATAATAATCTTTACAAACTTGGGGGTTTCAGGAAACAATAAAGCATTTATTCATCAATTAGATCTAATTAAACATTTATAAACTTAGAGCATAAAATGACACATTCCACTGACCTACGAAAGGAATTTATCAGTTTCTGAACAAGGTATTGATACTCCAAGGGGCCGTACCGATACGCCTAAACTAAACTATCTTCCAAATTTTTAAAGAAATGAAGGACCGTACCGATACACATTAAGGCGTATCAGCATGTCTCGCAAGACCGTTAATACTATTAGGCTTTGTGTACTCGTATTGATACGTGATCAAGTCGTATCGGTACGCGATTAAATCTATTTTTAAAATTTGATATAATATACCCATACGCACCCAACCCGTATTAGTGTGGTCCTATTTCTAAAATCCAGTAGCCAATTTCCATATCGATACGCACTGTGCAGTATCGATATGCCATGTGTCCTGTGCCTAAATATGCATAACCGTACCAATACGCCATCAACCGTATTGGTACGGGAGGTCTGAAATGATAAAAATTATCTAGTTTATTATTGATTTGACCAACCAAACCATATCCAAATTCAGTGAAACTTTACTATCAAGTTTTTATAGCTAAAACCTATTACCCTGCCAAATTTTAGGGTTAACGGAGTCCATTTACCATGTTTTCTCTGATTTAGGCCAAGTATGCATATAAGCCATTTTAAACCACTCTCAAAGAGTCAAGTTTAAACCCTTAAGCTTACACAAGCCATCCATAATACATACATATCAAAAAGGGTAAAATTGACTTATACAACACTTATGCCACCATACTAGGAGTTCATAGAGTTGATATACTTTACTTTATCAACGTAGTGACTTGTCCAAAAACCTTCTCCGGTCCCGATCTCGATTTTAAGACTTCTTAACCTGAAATGCATGGAAGATGAATGCATTAGCATACTTTGCCTAGTGAGGTAGTCATAAACAATGAATTAAACATAGGATGCAATCTAGCATGCTTTAATATCAATCATAGCAACATAACAATGACATGTAGTTTCAATGGCAATTTAGACATAATCAATAATCAATATATCAACACGAGGCAATGAAGTAACAATAACAATAAGTCTTTCCCTTGGACCGATATAGGGTATTTGGATACACAAATTCCTACACTGTAACAAAATCAATAGTGGTCTAGTCGTTCCCTCCGCCGCACCAATATGACCAAATCACAACATCCCTTCGCCGCGCCACAAAAAAGGCCGTAGCCTAACCCATATCAATGAGCTAATAAATTCTATGGCATGCCAATTGTATCCAATACTACTCGAATCCAAGGTTTAATATCAATAGTCCGATAACAATAATTCCATAACAATGAATCAATAACAATATTTCGATAGTCATGCTTCAATATCAATAAGCAATTTCAATGACAATAATCGTAATGTTACGAACAATGATACGATGCAATACATAACGATACTTACCAATATAGCCTTCAATATGATGTTTTTATGCGATAACCTTACAACACATGGTTAGTAATGCAATAATCTATATTCATAGATTTGGGAAAGGAACCTAGCCTATTCCCAAGACTTTGACTACACTCACCTTGACTTTCGAAGCTCATACAGCTCTCAGATTACTTCTTTATTCCTAGCTTTTGAAAGGGATGATAGACCTTCCTTCTCTAATTCTCGAGCTAGGTGAAATGAATGGACATGTTAGAATCAATACTTATAGATTCAAAATCAATATTTAAGCTTTAGCATAGCCATTAGCTAGCCCACTTCCATGGATTTTAAACTTGAAGATATGGGTCTAGAATAGAAGTTCAACAACCTCAAATTAAAATTAATAGGTAACTATCCATGGATTTTATAAATTATTTGAGGGCTTTAACTTACCAATTCAAGAGCTATCTAACGGTGCAGAGAAATTAAAGGAAACTTGCATAAACAAGAGAGGTGCTTGCTTGCTTGAGCCAGAGGTTGAAGATGGCAATGGAGGTGCTTAGATAGCTTTGGTGAATAATTGAAGAAATATGGAAGCTTAAAGTTTCAGTTTACTCCAAATGTTTTCAAGCTCTTCACATAACCTTATATCTACCCGATGGATTTCCCTTATCCATAGGTAAACTTAATTATTCCACCTGTCTCCCAACCACTCACAAGGTTTCCTCCAACGAAATGTAACTATAAACTATTATTTTTATTTCCTACTTATTTGGATAGCAATTATAGCTGTCATCTTTTCCTAAAAAGTTCACAAGGAACTCACGTGGGTTTGTCTAAGGAGGTGACTCACTTCCAAAATAGACTAATTACTAGAGTGGTCCTTCAACTTTCTAAGGTTCACACTTCTATTCCCATACTTTTAATTTTCCCAATTTGGCTACTAAAAGGTTTCTAAAGATTCAATTAGGTCCAAAGTCTTTTAAATTAACTCAATTAGAGTCTAATACGATATTTTAGACCACACAACGTAAGCCAATAAAATATTTAAACCTTTTCGATATAGATTTTCCGATCATCGGACCCTAATTTTGACTATACCAATTTTTGGGATGTTATATTAGAGCCTTGTTTTGAGCTTAAATCTTGCTTGAATTTGGTTGATATTCATGTTTGTGTGATCTTGTTCATGTATACATCTATTCATGTTGTTAGAGGGAGTATGTATCTAATTTTGCCCATTCATGTTATTCTCATATCATAATCATGCATATCGATTCGAGTAAAATTGAATTTTTTTGGGTCCTATGCAGCCAAATCTATCAAATTTGGTTAAAGGGTATCAATACGGGGTAATTATATCGATACGGGGTATTAAGGGTAGCATTTTGGTATAGACGAATCTGTACAGCTATGTGTCGAGGATCGGTACGGGTGATCCTGTACCAATACAAGGTTTTGGTACGCATAAAGTGCGTATCGGTACGCGTGTTCGTTGGAGCCATAAATAAGGGTTTCCTTATTCAAATAAAAAACAACCTTTATTTTCAAAACCCTAGCTATTTTTCATCTATAAAACCCTTCTAGATCTCTAGGTTTTTCATCAAATTTCTTTAAATATTTTGGGGGCTTTTACTCAAATCATCAAACCCAAGCTTTGATCATCAATCTTTGTGCACAACATCTCCTCATTCATCTATTCATCCATATTCAAGGTAAAAACCTATTTTCTTACTATTTCAATTTTCTTTATTTTTGTATAGATTTTAGGATTAAATTTTGTATATTTAGGATGTATATATCCTTGATTTCAAATATTTTATAAAAACTTTTTCAAAACTGAATTTTTTTTGTTCGAATATATAGTAATACTCGTACATTTCATTTGACAGTTTTCAAGTTTTAAATTTACCAAAATTTTTCTTTATACTTGTATATGATTTTAAACTATACAATATAGATTTTTATACTACCTTGATCAATAGATTGAATTTGATGTGTATGCACACATGTGTTTTTATGGTTTGAATTTTGTAGGTTTTTAACCATGCCTCCCAAAAAGCGATCTAGAAAAGTGTTGAGTGCTAGTTATTCCAATCCCAATCCCAATCCCAATCCCAATCTCAAACCCAATGCTATGAAATATTTTAAACGAATTCAAACTTACAAAATCCGTCATGATCGAGTTGTTAATTGTGCCTATATGTGCTCCAATGAGTTTAATTTTCATTATCTTGATTTAATGAGGGAATGAAAATTTATGACTTTCTTAAACATACCCAACATTATTTACAAAAATCTTGTCCATATTTTCTACTCTAATGCCTGATGTATTTTAAATCAAGAGAAAATTAAAACTATAGCCTATAGCTATTGAGTCTTATCTTATGGGAAAGAAATTTACTCTTGATTCTACAAAAAATTTTGATCTTTTGGGGATGGAAGATGTAGGTATAGATGATGAAAATGCTTTTGGTCAAATCTATGGTGTCTCGGTGACCGTTCTCGATGCCCATGAGTGTTTCCTTCACTTTCTCACCACTTGGTGGTTTCAACCATCCGGTGGTAAGTGGTCTACCATTCGCATGATGGATGACTTTTGGCTTCATTGTTTTTGTGAGGGAAAACATCCAAACCTTGCCCAAATTATGTTTTCTGAGTTAATCCATATAGTCAACAAATGTCATACCACCCTCATCTCCACTTTCACGTATGGCATCACTCTTAGCTTCATGTTTCATAAGCTTGAAATCGATTGTTCTCTTGACCTTGGAGTGCCTCTCATCGACCTGATTGATGACAAGTCTCTTCGGCAAGCCAAGTTCATCTTCTACAATGGAAAATGGGTTCGTAATACAGATCTTCCCAGTGGTGCTCTCATTGATCCGGTTGAGAATGTTCTCGTTGCTCCGGTTGCCCAACCTTTCCTTGATGCTCTCATGGCTTAGCTTGATGGGAAGTCTGCTACCATGGATACTAAGTTCGACGCCATTGATACTCGCTTGGCTTCTATGGATGCTAGAGTGACCTCTGTTGAGCATCGTGTGGCCTCAATAGACATGATCCTTACCGTTTTTCATACCGTATGGCGTGGTCATGCTCTTGGCAATGACGATGAGGAAGACGAATATGAGGATGAAGATGATGAGGACAACTCTTAGGCTTTGCATCTCATTCCATATCATATTATCTATTAGGATTTGTGTTTATGCACCACTATTTCTTTTGATTTCCTATGACATTATGTTTTTAAGTTTAAGTTGGATTTTATGTTGCTTTGAATATTAAGCTTTGAATTTATAATATTTATGTTGTTTAATTATCTTTGGAGTTATATTGCTTTATACTTGTGTTTATTTGCCCTAATTGATTTTGATTTAACAAGAGAAGTGTGGGATATAAAATTTTCAAAGGTATTTCAAAAACAAACTATCTTTTAGCCTTAAAGGAAGAGGGAGTGAACTAAAAAATTGTTTTGGTTTTGTTATATCAAAAAGGAGAGAATGTTAAACCTATATTTGATTTTGATATAACAAGGACTATTTTGTAAAAAGGAATAATTTTTTAAGTACTCAATTTACTCACAAAATTGCCAGGCATTCGAACTTAAAATAATTTATAAGTCAAAACCTTAAAATCCAAATATTTTATAAGTGTTTTGATACTCAAAATAGCCAATTTGATATAGAAGTACCGATACGGCCTATGGCATATCGATACGGGTTTTTGCTACTAGAAAATTGATTTATGCTTGATGGCCATAGGGTACCGATACGGCTATGCGCGTATCGGTACGCCCTTTTGAAACTACAAACCAAATTGCTATTGAGTATCGGTACTGCTTATAGCATACTAGTACGGGGTTAAAGCTTTTCCAAATCTTTTCATTTATTATTCGACCGTTGCGTTGTTAGTTTTATTGAAACTATAAATTTTGAAAAACGGTTACTCATATTGATCGCTCTTAGGCGTATCGTTTATCCTAAACTTCTAAGGATTTCAGTGAGCAAAATCGGTATCGATATGGTACAGAACGTACCGATACCCTTTTTAAAATCTTCACTCTGTATCAATATAGTTGGTCATGTATCAATGCCCCTTTATTGCAATGGCTCTTTCTTCTTATGGCAGGTACCGATACGAGTCCTCGACTACCAATACCGAAGGTTGCCAAACATCATTTATTGCGAGAAAAATGCAACCCAACCAACTACCTAAACGGCTAGAAACCAATGAAATAGGTATAAAATTAAGTCTTCAAAGTTTCTTCAACAACTATTCAAGAAGTCTAAAGCATTCAAGCTCACATCCAACATCTTTGAGTCTTTTATTGTCAGTAATCTTTTTATTCAAGTGTTGGGGTTGAGTGAACCTAAATTGCGCAAACTTTTCTTCCTTTGTGAGGTTTTCTTTGTTTGCTATATTTGTAATTTTCTTTGTGAGTGTTCTTAAGATTTTGGGTATAAACCTTAAGGGGTTGTAAGATTATCTCCTTGAGCCTCAAATGGAAAACTAGTGGGTTTGAAAAATCCTTAATGTGGGTAGCTAAGGTAGCGTATGCAAACCTTATTGAGAAGGTTGAACCACTCTAAATTTTGTGTCTATTTTTCTTTTGCTTTCACCAAATTTTTAATTATCAATTTACCCCTCAGGTAACTAGTTAATAACAAACTAACTAATTAACTGTAAATCTAACAGACTAAAAACTAATTATTTACAATCTCTTCAATTCAACAGAAAAATATATATTTGCTCTCCTTGTGTGCTTTACCACTAATCCATAACCATTCTTTCATTTTTCCCTTACAAATATTTAACTTGATTCATCTTGTCATCTTGTCGCTCACATTACGCTCGTACAGAACTACCATTGTGGTATGAAGCATAAGAAAAGGGGAATTGGAGTCTCTGTCAGATTCGGACATGCAAGCACGTTGGGATAATTATACAAAGGAAGCAAGAAAGGCAGTCGCGTTGGGTAAGGACTTGGGTATCCAGTATAGAGGTAATGAACTAGAAGTGATCAAAGATTTTGTTCAACTAGGAGTAGCAGAAGATAACAATAAGGGGATTTAATATTGAGGAATTGACTTCCTGATAGGTGGGTTAATACTGATGTATGTAGATGTTGTGAGATGGTTGTGGTACGACAACAAAATTGAACTCACAATAGCAAATGCAGCGGGGCTTCTGGCGGCCTTCATGTGAATCTGGTAGTGAATTATTAGAGGGTTGGGGTTAGAGGATGTGTTGGCGATTCGGAGTTCGTTACGGATTCAAAGAATTGAAGGGTTGTTGAGAGAAGTGGATCCTATGGTTACTCTATTTGGCAGGTCCTGCTAAAGGTGAAGATTATCAGAGGGGCGTTGAATTCGAATAGGTTCCGAACGAAGTTGATGTGATCGTAGAGATGATACACTTGTGACAGTTAAACTGAAAACTAGGAGGGATAATGCTAAAGGGTGTCAAAGCTCCCGGTGGTTTTGCATTTTCCGTCAAATTTGTGGTGAGTATCTCAATTTATGATGGCCATTGAGTATTTATGCAGGGCCTTTGGAACTGGTTTTTGTAGATGCAATTCATTGCATTTTAAGATATCTTCCCTGTTAGTTGTCATAGATTTGTAGCCTTTTTAGTAAGGCATTCAAGATATTGCTGCTCAGTGAGTTTATATGCTTTTTGAGTAGCTTTAGAAGGTGGCAGGTGTTTCTTTGCAGCTCCTGATTGGTTTAGTAGGGTTGTTTTAGATTCTGGGTTGAAGCTTCTGTTTGATAGATAGACTTGAGTTGGCTGTTGTGCGATTGAATTCTACAAGCTGAAAGTGCTCAAGTAGATCTTGAGGTTATTCACTCGGTTTGACGAGGTTTGGAAATGAAGGAATGATGGGTGATGTGATATGCAAGGAGATCAGTGATGCTATTAGAATGGTGGCAGTGTTGGGTTGCTGGTGTATATCTGCTCTGGTTTTCTTTTTAAATCAGTTTAGATATGAATTGTTTAGCGGTATATTTTTTTTATTTGATTTTGGAGCCTGTGACTAGCGAGTGTCAAGGTGTTCAGTGATAAATCATGGAGCTTCTATAGGGCATTGTTTAATGCATTATGTTGCGAGTTGTTTATGATACAAGGCAGTTAAAGATGATGGAACGCTGAACGAGGCTGGTCATGTGAAAGATAGTGTTGACATAACGGCCAAGGAAGAGAGTGCGGGCTGAGGGAAGTTCTTTGTTCAGCAGCAGGTGTGTTTTCATCGAAGCAAAACGGGTAGGGAAGGCTGATCTTATTTGTCGAGCCTGACTTTCAAGTAGCCTTGAATTGATAATCATTCGTCTTTTGCGTCCGTGATAGAGATCGAATTGGCATGTCGGATCTTGATTTTACTTTTTTCTGAGTGTATAAGTTGGGGAAATCGTTGCATTGGTTGCAAGTTCTTTGCAGCTGGCAGGAGGAACTAAGGTGGGGGTATGTTGATGTGTTGAATGGTGTTGAAACCAAAAAGATTTGTGGAGTATTTCTGGCCGTGAATTGCCCAAAGCTTAGTGGAGTGTTTGTAACTGCCATGTGTTTTTGTATTACTGTGGAGTGCTTGATGGGTATGGAGCCTTATGATATTCTTGCAGCAGTTTCTGCTTGCAATGCAATTGCAGTAGGCGAAATTTGTATTGGTTAGTTTCCTATGTATAATGGGTGAAAAGTTTGCATCGGTGGTTTATGTTTGGTGTGGTGTTGTAGCAGGTGTAAGAGTTTCAATGTTAACTAGGCGATTTGTTACCCATTGTATCTTGATCATCACCAAGGGTTTTTTTTTTCTTTCTATTGCGGAGGCATTTTTTAACCAAGCATATGGTGATCATGTATGATTTTTTTATTTAATAAAATATTTATCGCCGAGCAAAAAAAAGAAAAGAATGTTATTATTTTATTCTTGGATTAATGTTTATTATTTATTCTTGCATTAAGTTTTTTTCCTAAAAATATTAAAATAAATTTTTAATTTTAATTCGAGACGAATAGATTAATCTCTACGATATATGATTTGGAGAGTACGACGTGATTTGCTATCAGTGCAAAAACCGCAAAAGAACATGGGTTTGATTGTTCTTAATTTTTTTACCAAGCAACCAACCGTTAATTCTTGTTCCTTTACAATTTTTCTTTTTGATTACCATATTTACCATTGTTTTATGACCACAATTTATATAAGCTTGGTTAGGAATCAACGTTTGAGCAGAAATATCATGGGATATTAAGGAAACCACCAGTGATGCTTGCACATGAATATGGTGGAGTGTTGTATGTTTGAGTTAATTTCCACGAGGTATGCTATCACAGTTTGGTAATATTATGATAATATTGAAACCATAAAGTATGGTATTTTCATGATAATATTAAAACCTTGAATCATTGTATTACTAAGATAGTTTGTTAAAGGAATCATTTTGACTTTTAATATGATATGAAACATGTCATTTTGAATTATGATATTATTACCTTTTATTTTTTTGTATTTAATACGAAATATTAAATATGGCACTAATGAGGAATATCTTGGGTCATAACAATTATTAAATGTGATAATAATTGTTACTTGTGTTTTTTAAAAACACTTTGAATTATTATATTTCTTATTAATAATTTTCATTGAGAAATTTATAGTGACAAAGAGGATGCCAAACGGATTCTTCATTTTTTGAAAACTGTGATCTACTAAAAATATTCGTTTTCATTTAAATAGAAGATATAACATTGAAAAAGGTAAATAAATTATTTAATTTATTTCTCCGTTAGAATCTTACGTTGATTTTAACTTTATAAGGAAATAATTCGTTGAATTTATTTCTTGGAATCTTGTATGATTCTACTCTGCAAAAGAAAATAAATCATTGAATTTATTTTCTTAGAAATCTTGTATGATTTTAATTTGAAAAAAATGAAATAAATTGTTAAATTTATTTTCTTGGGAAATAATTCGTTGAATTTATTTATTGAGAATCTTGTGTGCAAATTGAGATCTTATAAATAAATTATCTTTGGGAATTTAATTTTTCCCATTTTAACGAGTTTAATTGATCTCCTTTCATAAAAAATGGACAAATATGTTCTAACGGAATTTGTTATTGGAAGTAACATTTGTTACTGATTCTGTTCAACACAATCTAGAGTGTTGATTTTGATCGAGGTCTCAAATCAAAGCATTGAAAAACTACATTTATGACGTAACCACATTCTCAATTATCTAATACACATTATGAAGTGTACAATGTTTAAAAATGGCTAAAGAATTGTGAAGGTCGTTGGACCATAAGTACAAAATGAAAGACGTTGTTGCTAAGAAATTCTTAGTTACCAAATTCTTAATTTTGTAATGATTGATTCCAAATTGTTGTGAATTAAACGCGGAGACTTTAATTGATCACTCATGATATTCTCGCAAAATGAATGTCTATAAGTGAATACGTTCAGATGTTAGTCATTTGAAAAGCCATGCCATGTTTGGAACTACTTTAAAAACTTTCTTACGCATAAAAGAATGAACTCATAAACGGATTATTGATAGACTATATAAGAGTGCATGTCTAGGATTGGTTCTTTAAAAGACTTGGTATTTAAGCGTGCCTAGTGTACCGCCTCTCTTTTTATAAGTTACAGACCTGGTGCAATGTTCATTATTATGCAAAGTTGAGGACTCGACTCGAACTTGAAAATTGATCCACTAAATACTAAAAATTTTAAGTTTTTCTAAGTCTCATTTTTAACTCAAATTTTATTTAATTTTTTTCCAATTCGAGTCGAGTTTATAAAATTACGATTCAAATAAAGTCGAGTCAAGTTCTGCTCACCTCTAAGATCATGTATTGCAGTGATCCATTACGGGGCAACCCTCCAACCTAATTTGCTCGTTTCACAACATCAAAATTCAAACTCACGACTTTACAATTTTTTAACACAAAAAATATATATTTTATTTATAACAAAGGATATTGCCATGATACATAATCCATTTTACATACTCGGGATAAACAAACCACAACAAAGGATACAAAACAACCCCAACATGACCAAAGCAACAACCTACAAGCATTGAGGTTCTTTTATTGCAACATAAAGAAATACCAAGCGAACAACTACACTAGGAGTTGGAGATGCATTGTACCGAGGAGGAAGAGGCAGAAGAGCAATACATGAGCGAGGATCACAACATTCACTACAGGCATCGACGGTCCCTATTGATACACAGTTTTCAACTAGCTTGTTAACCAAGAAAACGTTGGTCAAAGGGTTCTGGATATTGGCGTTGACAATGATAAAGAATGGCATTGATAATTTGGTAAGATTGGGTGAATTTATTTTTCCCGTTGACTTTATTATTTTGGATTGTGAAACAGACAATCATTATTGGAAGAAATTTTTAGCAACGGGAAAGACGTTGATCGATGTCGAGAGAGGACAACTCACAATGCGAGTGAATGATCAGAGAATCACACTGAATTTTTTCAAAACACTCAAGTCTATGGATGATCTAGAGGGATGCCAATTCATTAAAACCGTTGAGACAAATCTAGGTATCGACATGGAGGAATATTTCCATGGCAACTGTATGACTATCAAGTCTGAATCTGTGAATAGAAAGGAAAAAGAGCTGGACAATGAAATTCTTGAATATCGTGATTATTCAAGTAAGGAATTTAAACCCCCTAAACATTCTATTGAACAACCGCCTTCTCTTGAGTTGAATTCATTGCCAGAACAATTGAAATATGTTTACTTGGAAAAGGATAACACCTTTCTTGTGATAATTTCTTCTCAGTTGTAACCTGAACAGTAAAAAGAGGCAGCAAGGCCTAAGCACGACTCGGGTGCTGAGTTCAGTCAAAAGCTCATTAGATTTACATGCAAGAAGTACTTCGATTTCTTAAGATGGTTGTTCAAAGACACCATGAAAAAACATGCTTCCTTGTTGTACAATCAAGAGTTTGGCAAACTTAAAGGAAAGTAGTTCTTCGATTTCCTATGTTTGTTATTCAAGGAAAGAATGCCATAGCAATTTTAAGGGAGGTACCATAGTCGGGCTGAGACTATAAATTAAGTGCTCTAGGGAGGCAGCCCTAATCTTTTTCAATCCTTTAATCTTGTTAGTTTACATCAAATTTTGCATTAGTTTTTTTTAAAAGATTTGATTGGTTTGTTAGTGTCATAATTTTTAGCAGGAATTACTACGGGAAAGAAAAACTACTAAAATTAAAAAAAAAGAAAAACAAGGCTTCTCAAGGAGCAACGACTTGAAGATCATGCAAGAAGGTCCTCCAAAAGAACCCTCAGTAACAAAGAAGACCAATGTTACCAGGCCTGCCCTGGCATGTGCACAACCACGATAATTCCCCAAGTGCTAGCAGATTTAATTTGTCCCTTGTTTAACGCTTTGATCGATTGTAGGCACGCCAGTAACTGTTTTGGTGATACATGATGGAATGAGATATTGCTCTAGAGAGTCATATCAAATATTGATCTGATGTACAGTGTGTCTTTTCCTATTTTTCCTGTCGAGTTACTTGCCGCGGTAACTAAAGTTAGCAATTTTGGGCCAGTCACGAGCAACAATGCCACGTCAACGCCTATACCAAACCAAGGTAAGAAACAATACTCTAACCAACAATGCAATGACCTCTTGTCACAATTTTTTAGATTCTGAAGACACCACCTCTGTACAATTGAAGTCTTCACCTCCGACAATAAAATCAAAGCAAGCGTCAAAGCGATAAGTTTCACCACCCGAAGAGGCATAGAAAGAGGATGATCTGGTTGAGGAGGTTGAGGAAATTGAAAGTGACCCTGCATTGACCCCACCATCAACAACAAAGCGCGGAAGTAAATGCCATCAGTGAACTGCCCAACAGAATATGCGAATCTGAGGTGATGACATCCCGCATTAGTTTTTTTTCATTTTTTCATTTTCATTTATTTGTTTTACATGCATTGAGGACAATGCTTCTCTCTAGTTTGGGGGGGTTTGTCTTGTCTTTATTTTGTCTATCTCATTGTAGTTTGCATATATTACTTGCCATACCAATTGCCTGTTAAACTGCCAAAAATTTGATGTGATTTCCTATGACGAGTTAATCGCAACGGCATTTATATGAGGGAACCTTAGACTTTTAGGATTGTCATAGAATTAACTTGAAAATTTGCTATGATGTTTTTAATATTCACGCCGTTGTGAGTTGTCGATCTAGAGAGACCTAGTAAACGTTAGGTTGCTTAAAATGGAAAAATTGCGCTAAAGGTAACTATCTGGCTCTAGACAAAAAAAATGAATGATGATAATTAATTACTAGAGGTGCCCATCTGGCTCTAGTTAAAAAATATTAAAAATCGCTAGAGGTGCCCGTATGGCTCTAATTAAAACAAAAGAAAAAAAGAGAAGAGAATTTGCTAGAGGTTCTTAACTGGCTCTAGCTGAATAGATTGCTTTTTCAATATTATAAAAACTGAGGTTTGCTTGGAATCTTGTTGATTAACTTGTACACAACTCTGCACACACTTGCACCAACATTATAGTTTATTTTTTAGTAACTTTCTATGCTTTTGAAGGTCGAAAGGTAATTGATTCTTTATTGCCACAATTCTGAGGATTGAAGTTAGGTTTAAAGCATGTTGTTTGGTAAATGCCTTGGCATGTGATTGTTAGTGTTTTGCATTGCTTGAGGACAAGCAATAGTTCGAGTTTGGGGGGTGTTAAGTGTGTAAAAGTACTATATTTTCTACTCTTTTTACTCATATTATTGTTAGACTTTGGCTCATTTTAGTTGCATTCTTCGCCATTCATGCACAGTTTCATAGTTTCCTCATCTATCGAGCTTGGCTTTATGTTTTGATGGTTTTTATGGAGAAATCGCTACTGCTTTGCCTTATTTTGTGCAGGTTAACTTACCGGACCACTTTCCGAAGGATGCCGTGGCAAGTTAGGATAAGGATGAAGGACTTGCCGAACCACTTGCCGAAAGATGTCGTGGCAAGTTAGGATAAGGATGAAGGACTTTTCGAACCACTTACCGAGGAATGCCATGACAAGTCACGATAATCTACAGATTTAATTCAAACGCAAAGGATAATTTTCCAGATTCAAATTTCAAATCTCCAATCAATTGGGGATCTATTTATACAGATTCTACATACATTTGGACTCTCTTTCCTTACCTATTTAAGGAGATTGCAACACACAAATAAGGGAGTCGATTTAGGGGAGATCGGATCATAAGAGAATTAACACACAACCTTTTCTTTTTCATCTTGTATCGTGCGATCCCATGGTTATTCCTTTGTATTTTCCTTTTACCCAGCCATGAACTAGTTTAATTTGACTTGAGTTATCAGGTTTTGTTGGTGTGTAGAGACGAATGAATGGTTTTTGGTTTTTAATTCAATAAATTCATTGTTTGTCATTCTTGGTTCTTAATTTTTGCTTTAAGGGAATTGAGAAAGAAACTTGAGTGAATCCATTTATCTAGGCTCGGGAGAGCAAGATTCATGAAACGAGTGGACATGAATTCCATTTAAACAACCGTTGGTGGGAACTAATTCGCCTTAAGAACGAGGATCAAATTTTAGTGGCTAAGAAGAATGCAAGATCGATGTTGCTCACCCAAGGTTAACACATGGATGTATCACCAAGGCTTGCGCAATCATTAGTTCTTTAGTTAGGGATAAGGCGAAGACATTAAAGAACACTCTATCGAACATTGAAGGAGAAAACCTAGTTGCCACAACATTCTTCTAAACCCAGTTACCACGACATTCTTCTAAACCTAGTTGCCATGGTATTCTACTAAACCTAGTTGCAACAACATTTTTCTAAACCTAGTATTCTCGGTATTTTACTAAACCCAGATGCCACAGCTATTCACTTGCCTCAGCAATTACAAGCCATATCAATTCGTTCGGCAATTGCACCACTACTCACGATAACCTGGCCTAATTTCTCATGTTGATACTCCTTTCTATTTGCTTTACTTTTCTTAGTTTATTTTACTTGTTTCTTATCACCACCTATAACTTTTAATATTATTCTCTTTTAGTGCAAGAATCTAGAAGTTAGAGTTTCACCAATCCTTGTAGAGACGATCTTAATCTATACTATAACTTTCGATGTGTTCACTGGCACTGTTTGCGTTGCACTTAAATCACGCAACATTTAACATTCTCAGGCAAACCATATCAGATCCAACAATCAAAGTATGAGAAAAAGCTAATAAAGATACATTGAACTGAAAGATAAGATATAATCAAGTTCATACAGAGCTTAAAAGAAGTAAACCATCATCATTAAAGCACAAAATATAATGGAAACCTTCAACAAACATCTAATTAAAGAAAAGTTTTGAGAAGATAACAAAATATTCTCCTTGATCTTATACTAAAATCCTCTCCTCCTCGGATAATTCTGCCTAGCTTCACCTTGGATCTCCAGAAATGGAGCTTAAACCGCCATAGATGAGAAGAAAAAGCTTGAGGTTAAAGATGATATGAAAATAGAATTCGCGTGACCTTCTCTCTCTTACCAAATTCGTCTTTTTATAAGCCGCCCAAGAAAGGACACTTGTCCTTTAGGTGTTTTGCATGATCCAAGGCCGTACCAAATTTGTTATAACAAATAATACAACTATCAAGGTTGTCCTTATCTTTTAGCAGACTGGACAGCTGGTAGTCACAGTGTCGAGTTGGATGCAGTGGTGAAACCTCCTCTACATGGACATTATAAATACAACAACAACAAGGAAAAATAGGTAGAAATATGTGAAATAAGAGCAACTAAAACTAAGTTAGATAAAATGCATGAAATAAACATGAAAATGTAGAAATGGATACAATAACACTAATGTGAGGACAATTAAATCTATAAATCTAGGGAAAATATATTGTCACGGACTGCCAGTCCGAGTCCGAGTCACATGCGCACATGGTTGCCCAAGAGGTTCTTAGAGAGATTTTGGGCCTAAAAAAACCACCAGACAGAGCCTGATCCATGGGGGATTCTAGAAGACAACCACTTGACTTATATAAAGTTTCCATATAAACGTGGATTTGTTTCCTTAGTTAGCAAGGAATATTCTTAGAATTATACCATTGTTGTTGGAGGGATTTAATCATAACCATCGATGTAAATTAGCGGGAATCATCGGATGTATGGGGAATCAACTATAAATAAAGGCCTTCCTAGCCTCATTTGGATCATTTCATCTTTGAGTAATCAAGGCATTCACTCTAAAATCCTATGCGTTATTCTTGAGTGTTTCTTGGTGTTCTTTCTTTTGTTCTTGACTGGCCATTCTCATAGTTTGCTTTCGCCTAGAATGATTCAGCTTCTTCAGTGCCAAGTCTAATATCTCAATTCTTCCTTAGTGACTAAAATGTAATTTTTAAAAGTTTAGGGGTTAAAGTGTAAACTTTGGAAAAGTTCATGGACCAAAGTGTAATTTTGAAAAGTTATGTAATTTAACCCCGTAAATGGATAGTTCACCCCTAAGAGTGGTATTTTTGTGTTACCGAATTTTTCATACGAGGCTTATATTATTCGAATTTGGATCGAATAAAATTATTAAGCGTGTTCAGGCCAAGAAAAATATTAGGATGGGTGACCTCCGCGAAGGTCCCATAAAAGTGTTTCTAATCGATATTTTGGACTTAGTAAGAGTAGAGAAAATTTGTATGGATTATCGATAAAGGAATTCTAAGAAAAATTTTACTCTATGAAGATTTTTGATAATTATCGGAATAATAGACTAAGTTAGGAAAATTTAGTCTAAGTCCTTGGAAAATGAAGTTTTATGGGAAAATAGATTTTATTTTCCGAATATGGAAATATAGAATTTTTGGAATAAATCCAATAGCTTGGGAAAGTCACAATCGCAGTAGAAGTATTTTATGGATATTGGTATGTCAGATCAAATTGAAATTTTAAAGACAGTTCCAAAGATTATGGAAAATTCATAAAATATTACTTTATGCATATTTTATTAATTTTTAAGGGATTCTAACTAGATTTAGTTAGAATATGATGGAGTGGTTATAAAGCTCAAAGAAAGAAAATTTGGAAATCGTATTGAATAAAATTCAAATATTTGAATCGAATAAATATCATAAATTAACATTTATGATATTTTGGGAAGGAGGCTGGTTAGAATGGAACCAATTTGGTTCAATTTTATGGAATGGCAATTTTAAGTCATGTAAGTAAATAAAGTTTAGTTGGAGGGAAAATTGGTCATTTGCCATGGATGGCATTTTTGAAATATTTTGGAACATTGAGGGCAATTTTGGAAGAAGATTTACACATATTGGCCATTGATTTTGATGAGATTGAATCTTGGCCATTATAATAAAAATGGCATATTAGTAATTTCACTAGTTAAATGAATTTAAAATTCATTTAACCTTTACACATGGATTATATAGAATAAAAGATGAACAAAAATCATCTTTTATCCTAAGAGGGCTGTTCGAACAAGGAGGAAATAGGAGAAAAAAATACCAAAAAAATTTCCTAGCCATTTTCAAGGCTTTTGATCAAGAATTCAAGCAAAGTTGTTTGAGGTAAAGTAATCTACTCTTCATTCTCTATATTTTGATAGTAAAAATTCATGGAATTATGAATTTTAAGTTAGGGTTTGAAGAGAGAGAAATTAGGGTTTCATGAAATTTTATTAGAATTGATGTAGTAGATGATGAATTAATCTTAGTTTTGATGAAAACAAGCTTGAAATCAAGTTAATTTCATGGTGGAAGTTATAAACCCTAATCTTGAAATTTAAGGTTTTAATTAGGGTTATGGAATTAATGATGAAATTGAATTAATTGTGATTCAAGAAGCTTAATTTTGATGATTGATTGAATAATTTCCCCAAGTTGAGAAATTAGTGACCAATTCAAAATATTGGAGAATTAGGGGAAATTATTGAAAATTTTATTTTTAGCAGTGGAATTAGTGAATTGTGATGAAATTAGCTCGAATTGATGTTAGGGACCAAAATGAAAAATTTTGGAAGTTGAATGACAAATTTGGCAATTTAGGAAAAATTAAGGATTGGTCTTGAATTTATGGAAAATTGATAGAATTGAAGATTCAAGCATGTTATAAAAGTTAAAGGATTGAAGTGTTAAGAAAGGAAAGATAAATGACTTATTTCGAATTAAAGAATGTGTGAAGGACCAAAGTGAATAAAGTTTAAAAGTTGAAGGAAAATTTCTAAGGATGTTAGAAATAAATAAATGGTATAATTGTACATGAATTTATGTACAAAAATAAAGTAGTGACTAGAATGTCACTTTTATAAAGTTTGAGGACTAAAAGAGTAATAGTCCAAAATAAGTAATTAATTATGGAAAATTGTTCAAAAGTGGATTTGAACAATTGTTTAATGTTCTAAATGGTCACTAAAGACCTAGGGACCATTTCTGCAATAACGTAAAATATTGGGGAAATTTTCAGAAAATTTTATATTCAAATAGTTATGTTTAAGAATCAAGTTAACAATGTTAGATTTAAGTTGAATATGAGAATGATAATGTATATGTTTGATTGGTCTTATATAGTTCTAAAAAAGATCGAAAGAGAACCAGTGATAAAAAGAAAGATAAGAACCTCGAGTAAGCTTAGTGAGGCATATTATTCATGGCCCATGTGAGTGCATTTATATGTTTTAAAATAAATTATGATGACTTGCGAGTAGTCGACCTTAAATTAAAATGATATTACATTTCTATATGATTGCATTATGTTGAAAATGGCATTATATTTCTCTATAATACATGATATAATACATTGCTCGACATAACAAGATTGATGGAATACCAGGTACGAATGATTGATTGCATAAATGATGATGATCTATGTTTGCCATGACTATTTATGATGAAATATGAAATGTCTATTTACATGATTAATTATGATATTGAGTTGATGAAGAAAGAAATGCCCAAGTATTGAGTATGAGAGTCCATGGTATAGTTGGCATGCCATAGAGTCTTTAGCAGCTGCACCCTCATGTTCATGTTATCAAACAGTTATTGTGACAAAATGATTGTGTCATATACACCCTAGGGATCCACGCCCACTGTGCCCAAGTGCACTGTCGAGGTGCTTCATGTTTATGGGGAGCAAAGAGCGTCCCTGAGTACGTACTCATCTTCATGTTCACATTTGACACTACGGTGTCATTTCAAGATGACTTGCGTACCTCAATCTCATATAGCGTACTTTTGGAAATGATAAAGGAATCATGTCACGTAAATGAATCATGTCATGTAAATGAATCATGTTATGTATATGAAACATGTCATGAATATGAATCATGCTACGTATATGGAATATGTCAAGTATACAAATCATGCCATGTATATGAATCATGACATGTTTATGAATTATGCCAAGAATATGAATCATGCCAAGTACATGAATTATGCCAAGTATACGAAGTATGTCACACCTATAAGAAATATGCTATGCATATGAATCATGCCATGTATACAAATTATGTTAAGTATATGAATTATGCTATGCATATGAATTATGCCATGTACACGTATCATGCTATGTATATGAATTAAGTCATGTATATGAATGAAAACACGTATATGAATCATGCCATATATGAAAATCATGTCATGCAAATGAGATATGCCACATATGAGAATCACGTTACATAAATGGATCATGTCATGAACATGAATCATGTTACGTATATGAACCATGCCATGAATGTAATTCATGTTATGTACGTGAATTATGTTATATATATGACAAATATTATACATATGATCTTTGCTATGCATATAATTTAATTGATGATGATAGAATGTTGGAGCCATGATTAAGTTAGAAATTTGTGACATGCACATTAATATCTAGTGACTATGTAAACCTTGATAGTACTATCTTATCTTAGGTAAAGAACTTGATATGATATCATATGATAAGTATAACTCTACTTTATGTTTGTTAAATGAGATTATTGCCTCACTAAGTTTGTACTTAGCGTGTGTTATTTCACAAGTATGTTCTCCCTCGTTGAATTACAAGAAAGAGCTATTAAGTTGGGAAAATCAAGTTACATTAGTAATCACGGTATGTACATCTTAAATTATGGTTGATGTCTAGTGGGCATGTACATGTATGCATGTGAGTTTTAAAGAGATTAACTATTTTGTAAGCTTAAGATTTCAATGTGTTTATGCAGTATTACAAATGTATGAATCTAGAAAATGGTTTGCTATAAGTAGTTATATTTTTTGATATAGTTAAATATAGTTGAACCCTAATCGCATAATAATTCTAAAATCAAGAAAGGGTTCAGGCAGGGTACATAGTTTTCTCCCTGAATTATATTTTTAATTCAATATCACATTCATAAATCTAATAAAACATTTCAGGGTCGAAACTAGCTACTATAGACTGGCGTAGTTTTTAATTCAAATCCGAGAAGGGATTAAACAACAAGATAAAGTTAAAAAAAAGTCAAGTCAAGTTTTCCTTAACAACTCTGTAACATCTTTAGTGTATATTCAGTCTACGAGTATATGTTAAGGGTGTTACGCCAAAGAAGTTTGATCTTCCATAGTGAGGAAAAAGAATAACTTAGTCGTTTGTCTAAGTAACATTGACTAAGGCCATACAATTTTTTAGGTCAAGACGCTAGCCCCGTAACAAGTGGTATTAGAGAAAAGGTTCGAGTGAAGGCACTAATTAAGATGGTATAACCAAAGAAAGATGTTGCAGCAAATAATGGTGCGGAGACCCAAGCTGACAAATCCAAGAGGGCAAGTTCAAAGGATATCCTTGAGTCGTTGAAGAAAAATGTAACCAAGCTTGGGGAATCGGGGAAGAACTTGGGAGAGCGACTTGATGCGATAGATACACACTTTGAGGAGCAAGACAAAAAGAGGGACCATCTCAAGGGAGAGATAGAGGAACTTCTGACCGATCAGTTCTAGAAGTTGGGTAATAGAGGTGATGCGCTTAAGGCTAAGTTGAAGGTTGTGAATAAAGAGATGGAAGAGATGAAGGCAGACCTATTTGTGTACAAGGTAGCCTTGAAGAATGGAGTAGTGCCAATTGTATCCAAGCCAAGGAAGGACATCCCAAAGCCAACAGAGTTCAAGGAGAACCGATCGGCCCAAGATGTTGAGAACTTCGTGTGGGGCATAGAGCAATATTTTTCAGGCTGCGACCATCAAGGATGATACAAAAAGGTAAACATTGCTTCAATTTATTTAACTGATGTCGCTCTTTTATGGTGGCGACGCAGATGCTCTAAGGATAAGAGTGTGGACATTCCCATTGAGACATGGTAAGAGTTTCAAGTTGAGTTCAAGGACCAGTTCTACCTAATGAACACTCGACGAGAGGCTCGAAAGAAGTTTTGGCAACTGAAACATGAGGGTTCCATCCCAGACTATATTAGATAGTTCATCGAGATAAAGCTCCAGATTGCAAACTTGAGTGAAGTAGAGGGCTTTTCTTACTTCATGGAAGAACTCCATAGATGGGCCCAAATAGAGTTAGAGCGAAGGAGAGTCGAGGAACTTTCCAAAGTATTGACCGTAGTCGAGGCCATAGCTCAGTTTGAAGTTGGGAGCTCTAAGTATTCTAAGCCCCGTAGCAAGGGCAACGGTGGGGGAGACGAGGATGATCACTGTTCCAATGATGGTGATGAGAAGCCTAACAAGTTCGTAAAACCATTAAAGAAGAAGAATCGAGGGCCAATAAAGTGCTACCATTGTTATGGTCCATACTTAGTGAAAGACTATCCCAAGAAGAGATGCCCTGATGCCACAACCAATGGGGAAAGCGAGCAAGAAGAAGAGGAATGTGTTCTTGGTGTGATTGCCAGTGTCAAAGCAATCAAACCGAGGGTGAAGAAGAAATGTTACGAGTGCAAAGGGACACACTTGTTACATGATTGCCCAGATTGAGACAACCAGTCTAAGGAGGAAGACAAGCCTGAGTTGAGTGAGGCCTATAAGCTTGGATCGATGATCTTGAGTTCTGCCAAGGCAAAAAAGTAAAAAGGGTTGATGTTTGTAGACATCAACGTGGCAGGATGATCAATGAGTGCTCGAGTGAACACCAGAACAAGCGATCTATTCATGTTAGAGAAGGATGTTGAGAATCTAGGTTTTAAAGTTGTGGAGTTAATCGGTAAGATCAAGGATGTAAATGCCAAGAAAGTCCCAGTTGTGGGGACGGTGTGTAAGATTGAGTTACAGATTGGAGATTGGAAGGCCAAGAAAGACTTCAAGGTAATCGAGTTAGATGACTTTGATTTTATTTTGGGACTAAACTTCTTTGACCGTATAGAGGCTCTCATCATTCCGTGTGCCGACGTCGTGTGCATCTTAGATCTGAGATAATAATGCATTGTACTCATGTCCGAGACAAGAGGTAGGGGACCAAAAAACTGACAGCCATTCAGCTTTTTGAGGATACTCCAAGTTGAGGAGACATAGCTTTGGGAGCTAGTGGAGAGAGTTTCTTGGAGGGGCAAGAGTTGCCCAAGCCACTTGACATAGAGCCTGTTAAGTACGAAGTTGAGGACAAAATGTTTTAAAGGTTTCACCTTGGAATAAGGTGTTACATTTTAGTCAAAAAGGAAAGGTTAGTCCCAGAATTATTGGCCCATATGGGATTCTAAAAGGAGTTGAACTAGTGGTTTATCAACTGGCGTTACTTCCATATATAAGTAACGATCAGTGAAAATCTTGGAATATGAAGTCGAAGAGTTAAGGAACAAGAAAATTCCACTGATTAAAGTCCTTTAGAGAAATCATAAAGTGGAAGAAGTCACATGGGAAACTAAAAGAAGAATGCAGAAATAATACCCGAAATTGTTTGAAACGGGTAAACATTGAAAATTTGAGGAATGATAATTTATATAGGTCAAAAAGGGAAATACTTGGTTCCAGAACTGTTATACCTCAAAGAATCATGAAAGAGTTGGACCAAGAGTATATTAATGGGTTTTATCTCTAAAAGTGAGCAAAGTTCTATAGTATATGCACTTATGTTTTGGGGGCATTGACTGAAATATTTACATGTCATCACTCTTGAATAAATTGAGATGTAATTAGATTTGATACATGAAGAGGGGTTAGTAGAAATATTGATTTATGGAATTAAAGAATTAGGGAATAATAAATTTCATTGATTGAAGTTTCGAGGAAAAATCACAAGGTCGAAGAAGCCAATTTGAAGGCTAAGAAGAAAATAGAGAAGTAATATCCATAAATGTTTGGAACTGGTACACAATGAAAATTCGAGGACAAATTTTCTTAAGGGGGAGGAATTGTAATATCCCAAATTTGGCCAGTGACTGAAATGTAAATTTTGAAAGTTTGGGGGTTAAAGTATAAACTTTGAAAAAGTTAGGATTTCTTTAATTATGGGTTTTGGAAAGGAAATTTCTAAGGTTTAAAAGTATCATGGGATGGATAGTGAGCTGAATTGGGTACTTCCAAAGTTTGATTAGAATCCGAGGAAAATTAGAATGGGAATTGAAGATTCAAGTTTAGTGACCAAAATGATAAACACAAAACTTGTGTGGTATAAGACTAAATATGAAAAGTTAAAGGACTAAAGTTGTAATTTCCCAAACGTTAGGGGTTTTTATTTTATAAATAAATATATCATTTAAGGGTGTGGATCGAATGTGAAGATTCTGGATTGATCCGATATTTCTATTATTGGGAAATTACAGTCAAAGTTTAAATGGAATTCGGGTACTCGAATTGATCCAAAAATTTTTGAGATTTTACCAGATGATAAAGGAAGGTTATAAAAGTCTGTTACAAGTGTTGGGAATATTTTTAGTTTGATTCAAGATGAATCCTATAATCTAATTCTGAGTAAAGGGTTAAATTATCGGTATATTAGATTGAATGAAAAGTTTTAGAGACTAATCCAAAAGTTATGGAAAAATCATAAAATATTATTTTATGAATATTTTATTGTAGTTGTTGGATTCCAACTAGACTTGGTTGAATTTTTACAAGAATGGCAAACTACTAAAAAAGACTAGTTGGATGGCAAATTGGTCATTTGACAAGGATCGCAATTTTGAAATATTTTGAAATATTAAGGGCAATTCTGGAAGGTGAATTACACTTGGATCAAATCATGGCCATTGATTTTTTATAAGATTAAGTCTTGGCCATTGGATTAAAAGGGCAAATTAGTAATTTCACTAATTAAATGAATTTTAAATTCATTTAATTTTAACATGTGGATTAAAATAAGTAAAAGATGAACCAAATTGTTCATCTTTCTTGAAGTATTTCGAACTAAGGGGAGAAAAAAAGGGAGAAAATTTTCAAGCTCGATTCAAGCCCCGAAACTCAATTTTCAGGTAATCTTTTGAACTACAAAGTTGTTCTACTCTTCAAGCTCTATCTTTTGATGCAATTAATTTATGGAATACATGCTTGATTGATGAAAATTTTACATGAGAAGGGAATTAGGGTTTATGAACAAAATTGGGGCTTTTGAAATTTTATGATTCCATGGTTGAATTTAAGTAGGAATCAAGCCTATATGATGTTAAAATCATGTTATTGAGTTAGGATTTAAACCTACATATTTTAGTTTCTATGAAGATGATTAGGGTTTATGGATTCAAGTTTAATTTAGGGTTTGTGATGTTGAATTAATGATCTAGTAAGCTTGAATTGTTATTTGGAAGCAAAACCCTAAAGTTATTAGATAGGGACCATTTCAGAAATTCTGAAAGTTAGAGGAATAATCTGAATTTTTATAATTTTGAAGCGTATTTATGTTATTAATGATTTTGGAGATGTGAAATTTATGTTAGAATGCTAAACCGATGTTGAATTGAATTAGTGACCATTTTTACAATTTGTCAAAGTTAAATGACCATTTCGGAAAAGGAGTTTTGGATGAGGATTAAATCTGAATTTTAGTTGAAATAATAGAATTAAGGTAGCAATGTTGATTTGAGGACTAAATTGCAAAGTTAAGATGATTGAATCCTTATCTTTGCATTTTTAGTGACTATTTCAGAAAGAACAAAAAATTAGAGGGAAATATTTTTGAATAATTATTTGATGAAGAAAGTGATACATTAGTGGTTTGAATCAACTAAGGAGAAATTACTATAAAGTTTGAAGTTATTTATGGAAGATGTGTAGGAAAACTGGATTTGGCAGTAAGTTTAAAAATTCACCATAAATTCTACAAAAATGGTTAAATGGTGAATTTTATACCGATGCAAAGGTTTGTTCATCTAGTTTCTTTTCCAACAAAAAGAAATTGATTTTGAGTTCCGAGTAAAAAATATATGAATTTTTAAGTGGTGAAAGGTCAGAAAACAGTATGACAGTCTGTTCCGAAATCAGCACTGAAAATTGACTTTGAAAATTTGTCATAAATCGTACGAGTTGAATTTGGGCATTTAATTTATATGGATGAAAGGCTTATTGAATATAGTTTCTTTCAAAACAAATGGAATCGAATTTCGTGTTTTAGATCATTTTATAGAAATAAAGCTTCAAAGGTAGTGCAACCTGCCAGAAAATGGAAATTGAGACAATTTGTGTCTAATGTTGGTTAGCAAGTTTGGAGGAATTATTTGAAGATAAAAAATGGTCATTAGGGACCAAAAATGAGTTTGTGAACAGTATAAGGAATGAAAGAAATTTATGGAAATCTTTTATGTTGAATGACTAAATAGCTTAATTGAAATATTGTTAGAAGTGGATCTAACAAATGTTTATTTATATTCATGTGGTTAATGAAGCCAAATACGAATAAAAGAGGATTCGAGATACTATAAAGGAAAGGATCAAGTAGAATTTAGTGAGGCATACTATTCCATGGCTCCGGTGAGTGCATTTCTAAATGTTTGCATTACATTGAAAATGGCATTGCATTTCTCTATAATACATGATATGATACATTGCTCGACATGGCAAGCTTGATGGAATACCATGTACGAATTATTGTTTTCATAAATGATGACGCATTATACATACATGAAATATGGATAATAACAAGACTAAAATGAAACAAGATACACCCTGGGAATCCAAGCCCATAGTGCAAAATGCACTAACGAAGTGTTCATATGAGGAGCAAAGAGCATCCTTAAATGAGGAGCAAAGATCGTCCTCTCGAGTACGTACTCCACAAGGCACTATGGTGTAGATAGGCTACGGGGTTTCCATGGGCCTCTAGCCAGACACGTTAATAATAACACAAGATGGTTATAAGATAGATCATGAGAATGCAAATGACTGCATGATGATACATGAATCACATGATAGAGGTGATACATGATAATGATGATACATGAATCACACGATAGTGATTATACATGATATTGATGATACATGATTTATATGATACATGATACATGATACGGATGTTACATGATACATGATACATATGTTATGTGATACATGATAGTGATGTTACATGACAGAGATGTTACATGATACATGATGCAGATGTTATGTGATTACATTATACATGCAAAAGATGTTACATGATTTCATGATACATGAAAATGAAGGTACATGTTACATGCCAGAGAATTACATGACATACATGATATAAATGTTATTGATATATGATAGATATGTTACATGATACATGATAGAATACATGTTATGCAAATGATGGCATTAAGAAAGCATGACCATGATAGAACACATGATATGTAAATGATTACACGATGAAAGCATGTCCATGATAGAGAATACATTATGCAATAATAATATGATTTATATGATAGTTATGATACATGACATATGAACATTGTGATATACTTGCCATGTTATAGAGAAAACGAAATGCACTTTTATATATGGCATGTTGTATTACATTATTTCATGTTTTTAAAATAAATAAGTTTAACTGCCTCACTAAGTTCGTACTTAGCGTGTGTCTTATGTCACACGTAGGTTTCCTGAAATCATCTATCGAGGAGGAGCAGAAACTTGGGAAAAATCAAGTTACTACAATAAGTTCAGTAAGTACGTCTTTACCATAATTTGATAGACTAGTAGGCATGTGACCGAAATGTAAATTTTGAAAGTTTGGGGGTTAAAGTATAAACATTGAAAAAGTTATGATTTCTTTAATTATGGGTTTTGGAAAGGAAATTTCTAAGGTTTAAAAGTATCATGGGATGGACAGTGAGCTGAATTGGGTACTTCCAAAGTTTGATTAGAATCCGAGGAAAATTGGAATGGGAATTGAAGATTCAAGTTTAGTGACCAAAATGATAAACATACAAAACTTGTATGGTATAAGACTAAATATGAAAAGTTAAAGGATTGAAGTTGTAATTTCCCAGAAGTAAGGGTTTTTATTTTATAAATAAATAGATCATTTAAGGGTGTGGATCGAATGTGAAGATTTTGGATTGATCCGATATTTCTATTATTGGGAAATTACAGTGAAAGTTTAAATGGAATTCGGATACTCGAGTTGATTCGAAAAATTTTGAGATTTTACCAGATGATAAAGGAAGGTTATAAAAGTTTATTACAAGTGTTGGGAATATTTTTAGTTTGATTCAAGATGAATCCTATAATTTAATTCCGAGTAAAAGGTTAAATTATTGGTATATTAGATCGAATGAAAAGTTTTAGAGACTGATCCAAAAGTTATGGAAAATTCATAAAATATTATTTTATGAATATTTTATTGTAGCTGGTTGGATTCCAACTAGGCTTGGTTGAATTTTTAAAAGAATGGCAAACTAGTAAATAAAGACTAGTTGGAGGGCAAATTGGTCATTTGACAAGAATGGAAATTTTGAAATATTAAGGGCAATTCTGGAAGTTTAATTACACTTGGATCAAATCATGGCCATTGATATTTTATAAGATTAAGTCTTGGCCATTGGATTAAAAGGGCGAATTAGTAATTTCACTAATTAAATGAATTTTAAATTCATTTAATTTTAACATGTGGATTTAAATAAGTAAAAGATGAACCAAATTGTTCATCTTTCTTGAAGTATTTCGAACTAAGGGGAGAAAAAAGGGAGAAAATTTTTCATGCTCGATTCAAGCCCCGGAACTCAATTTTCAGGTAATCTTTCAAACTACAAGGTTGTTATAATCTTCATGCTCTATCTTTTGATGTAATTAATTTATGGAATACATGCTTGATTGATGAAAAATTTACATGAGAAGGGAATTAGGGTTTATGAACAAAATTGGGGCTTTTGAAATTTTATGATTCCATGGTTGAATTTAAGTTGGAATCAAGCCTATATGATGTTAAAATCATGTTATTGAGTTAGGATTTAAACCTACATATTTTAGTTTGTATGGATATGATTAGGGTTTATGGATTCAAGTTTAATTTAGGGTTTGTGATGTTGAATTAATGATCTAGTAAGCTTGAATTGTTATTTGGAAGCAAAACCCTAAAGTTATTAGATAGGGACCATTTCAGAAATTATGAAAGTTAGAGGAATAATCTGAATTTTTATAATTTTGAAGTGTATTTATGTTATTAATGATTTTGGAGATGTGAAATTTATGTTAGAATGCTAAACCGATGTTTAATTGAATTAGTGACCATTTTTACAATTTGTCAAAGTTAAGTGACCATTTCGGCAAGGGAGTTTTGGATGAGGATTAAATCTGAATTTTATTTGAAATAATAGAATTAAGGTAGTAACGTTGATTTGAGGACTAAATTGCAAAGTTAAGAAGCTTGAATCCTTATATTTGCATTTTTAGTGACTATTTCGGAAAGAACGAAAAATTAGAGGGAATTATTTTTGAATAATTATTTGATGAAGAAAGTGATACATTAGTGGTTTGAATCAAGTAAGGAGAAATTAGTATAAAGTTTGAAGTTATTTATGGAAGTTGTGTAGGAAAACTGGATTTGGCAGTAAGTTTGAAAATTCACAATAAATTCTACAAAATGGTTAGATGGTGAATTTTATACTGATTTAAAGATTTGTTTATCTAGTTTCATTTCCAACAAACGGAAACTGATTCGAGTTCCGAGTAAAAAGATATGAATTTTTAAGTGGTGAAAGGTCCGAAAACAGTATGGCAGTCTGTTCCAAAATCAACACAGAAAATTGACTTTGAAAATTTGTCATAAATCATACGAGTTGAATTTGGGGTATTAATTTATATGGATGAAAAGCTTATTGAATCTAGTTTCTTTTAGAACAAACGGAATCGAATTCTGTGTTTTAGATCATTTTATAGAAATAAATATTCAAATGTAGTGCAAGCTGCTAGAAAATGGAAATTGATACAATTTGTGTCTAATGTTGGTTAGCAAGCTTGGAGGAATTATTTGAACATCAAAATGGTCATTAGGTACCAAAAATGAGTTTTTATGGAAAATTTTTATGTTGAATGATTAAATAGCTTAATTGAAATATTGTTAGAAGTGGATCTAACAAATGTTTATTTATATTCATGTGGTTAATGAAGCCGAATACGAATCAAAGAGGATTCGAGATAATATAAAGGAAAGGATCGAGTAGAATTTAGTGAGGCATACTATTACATGGCCCCGGTGAGTGCATTTCTAAATGTTTGCATTACATTGAAAATGGCATTGCATTTCTCTATAATACATGATATGATACATTGCTCGACATGGCAAGCTTGATGGAATACCATGTATGAATTATTGTTTGCATAAATGATGATGCATTTTCATACATGAAATATGGATAATAACAAGACAAAAATGAAACAAGATAGACCATGGGAATCCAAGCCCATAGTGCAAAATGCACTAACGAGGTGTTTATTTAAGGAGCAAAGAGCGTCCTTATATGAGGAGCAAAGATCGTCATCTCGAGTACGTACTCCATAAGGCACTACGGTGCAAATAGGCTACGGGGTTTCCATGGGCCTCTAGCCAGACACGTTAATAATAACACTAGATGGTTATATGATAGATCATGAGCATACAAATGATTGCATGATGATACATGAATCACATGATAGAGGTGATACACAAATCACACGATAGTGATGATACATGATATTGATGATACATGATACAAATGTTACATGATACATGATGTTACATGATACATGAAAATGAAGTTACATGTTAGATGACAGAGAAGTACATGACATACATGATAAAAATGTTACTGATATATGAGAGATATGTTACATGATACATGATAGAATATATGTTATGCAAATGATGGCATTAAGAAAGCATGACCATTATAGAACACATGATATGTAAATGATTACACGATGAAAGCATGTCCATGATAGAACATTATGCAATAATAATATGATTTATATGATAGTTATGATACATGACATATGTACATTGTGATATACTTGCCATGTTATAGAGAAAACGAAATGCACTTTTATATATGGCATGTTGTATTACATTATTTCATGTTTTTAAAATAAATAAGTTTAACTGCCTCACTAAGTTCGTACTTAGCGTGTGTCTTATGTCACACATAGGTTTCCTGAAATCATCTATCGAGGAGGAACAAAAACTTGGGAAAATCAAGTTACTACAATAAGTTCAGTAAGTACGTCTTTACCATAATTTGATAGACTAGTGGGCATGTAAGTATTTTAAAGTGGAACTGTTTACAGCATAAGTTTACAATGTAATTATATGCTTTTATGGATGGATAAGTTTAAAAATACGAATTGTTAACAATAGTAAAATCTTTGGTATGGTTAAAATGTTGTTTATCCTTGATCGCGTAAAAATTTTAAAATCAAGAAAGGGGCTAGACAGCTTACATAGTTTTTAGCCTGAATTAAATTGTTTTAATAGTTCAATTATAAATTTTGTAAACTAATTCAGGGTCAAAACTAGCTGCACCTAGACGACATAGTTTTAAATTTAAAACCGAGAAAGGGTTAAACTACAAACTAAAGTTTGGTATAAAAAAATTCAAGTCAAGATTTCTTCCAATGATTTCGTAACATCTTTAATGTATATTCAGTCTACGTGTATACGCTAAGGGTGTTACAGAGCCCGTGGAATGTCTATCCATAGAGGAGGTGGACGAGGCATCGAGCTTCAATGATGATAGAGTGTTGATGGGTGCATCAATCTTTGTGAGACAAGAAGAGTTTATACGAGTTAGAGTGAATGCAGACAAGTTGATTGAAGTATATCCTGAACACAATGAATGTATTTTACAGTTTGATTTTCTTGGTTTGTTGGGTGTAGGCCACCAAAAACCTAACCTATCAGATGGAGTTGCCAAGACTTGGCGGAGACACATACCACCTTTCAGAGTTCCAAGAGTTTGTTTTGTGTTCAATGTTGTGACGTCCAAGTCCTTGTACAAAGATTGAAAGTGTTTGAGAGATGGCAAATCTCAACTGGTAAGAGAGAGCTCCTACGATCGAGATGTGCTTGGTGGGACGGTGACTGATGTTAGATGGCGGCGATTACCAAAGCAAGCAGTCTTTATAGGGAGACAACCTAGCCAGATTCGAGTGCTCTTTAAGGGAAAAGCTCTAAGCCCGTTGCAGAGTTGGGGGCAAGCTGAGGTATCGAGGAGATCCCAGGATCAGTTTCAACTTTATTCCGAGAAGGCGACGAGGGCGTCGCCAAGTTTGGTGGGGGATAATTTCAGCCAGTTTGAGTCTGAGTCACATGCATACATGGTTTCCCAAGAGGTTCTTAGAGAGATTTTGGGCCTAAAAGGACCCCCATACCGAGCCCGATCCATGGAGGATTCTAGAAGATAACCACTTTGACTTATACAAAGTTTTCATGTAAATATAGGATTTGTTTCCTTAGTTAGCATGGAATATTCTTAAAATTGTACCATTGTGGCTGGTGGGATTTAATCTTAGCCATCGATGTAAATCAGTGGGAACCGTCGAATGTATGGGGAATCAACTATAAATAGAGGCCTTCTTAGCCTCATTTGGATCATCTCATCTTTGAGTAATCAAGGAATTCACTCTAAAATCCTCTATATTGTTCTTGAGTGTTCTTGGTGTTCTTTTTTTTTTCTTGAGTGGTCATTCTCATAGTTTTCTTCTACTTAGAACGATTCAGCATTCTTTAGTGCCAAGGAAGTTTGATCTTCTGGAGTGAGGTAAAAGGCTGACTTAGTCGTTTGTCTAATTTACATCGACTAAGGCTGTGCGATTTGCTAGGTCAGGACGCTAGCCCCGTGACAATATACTTTTTAAAGAGCTATCAACTAAACTACACGATTAACAGACTATGAACACCTTTATTGCCACCAATACTCCTTTATATAGTCAGAAGTGACAGGCTTAAATCTATGAATTCATATGAAATATGTGCCTACAATATTCATTGCATGCGAGCAACCTTGTGCAAATGTGATAAACTGGACAAAGATGAAACATGTGCCTTAAAAAAGTTTAATGTCAAAATAAGTGTTCAATTTATCTCGTTTTTTTCTTTTAGGTGTCTAAACTTTTTTACTCATTTTAGGTGCTCAAACTATCATTTTTTGCACATTTTAAGGTTAAACTGAGGCACCTATTTTAACCAAAAAAATAATAATTTAGGCACCTACTTTGACAAACATGATAGTTTGGGCACCTAAAAAGGGCAAAAAAAGTTTAGGCACCTAAAAGGAATAAAAAGTTTAGGCACCTAAAAATAAAAAGGGAATAATTTGAGCACTTATTTTAGTATTAAGCTTTTAAACAATGATCAATATTGCATGCGAACAACCCTGTAGCAATGTAATAACTAATAAATTAGACAAAGAGAGAAGACATTACAACTAGGGGTGTTAAAAAATACTCGACCCAGTTGACCTGGTTCATCGATTCGGTGACCCGAATCTTAAAAATCGGGTATTTTTTTAAAAAAAATTACTCGACTGGGCCGAGTACCTGACCCATGTTTTTTTTCGGGTAGTTGCGTCGGGTCTGGGCCAGAATTTTTTATAATTGGATACCCGACCTGACCAGGTACTTCTAATATATTTATTTTTTAATTTTAAATTATATTTTTTTGAAGGTTCCTTAATATTTTTACCTAAAACTAAATTTATATTTCTAAATTCTTTCTATGTTTGTATTATGTACTTTTGAGTTTTAAATATTTTAAAAATATTTATATTAATTTGTTAATACAATATTCGAAAGAAAAAATAAAATTAATATTTATAATGTCTTTTGGTGACAAACTTTAATATATATATATCCAAAATTTTCTATCTTAAAATTAACTTTAAATCACTAATTTTTGTATTTAGATTATGTAGTATGAACTTTTAAATTCTATGTGTTTACTATGTGATTTTTTTAAAACTTTTAAATTTAAAAATAAATAAAAAAGTGAACTGAGTACCTGTTACCCGATTTTTTAAGTATTTGATTTTTATTGGTACCCGAATAATGGATATCCTATTAAAGTATGCCGAGACACAGGCCGACATATGTAACACTTGGGTACGTGATTTTTCATGTACCCGACAATGAACACCCTCTAATTACAACCACTCATTTAGTTAAGACTTATAAGAAACTTGGCTGACTTTAGCTGTGCAATCTTGTTTGGTGGTGGCTGCAATCCGGTTGTATCGTCTATATTATCTGTTACGGCGATGGCAACGGGGAGGGTGGGAATTTTCACCCTAAATTTGATCCGATATAATAAAAATATAATCTGCTCTTGATCCGAATTAAAATATTAATAAAAACATGATTAAACCCGACCTGCCCCAAAGAAAATTAATAAAAACATTAAATATAATATATAAAAATATATAATTATAAATAAATCGGGACGGGTTGGAAAATTTTCACCCTAAATCCGAACCCGACTCAAACTCTTTCAAAATCCGACCCGACCTGAAAACCTAAAATTCTAGAAAAAAGTCTAACCCTACTGAATCGGGTCATGTCAGAACTCTCCGAATTCGGGTTTTTTCACCATCCCTAATTATCAATCAGATGACGGTTCAAAGGTATATGGGATCCTGCACAAATTGTTAAAACGAAATCTTTAATTTATAATTCCAAAGATATATAATATTTTTTTAAAGATATTTTATTTTTTTAACAAAAAAATATTTTTATCTTTATAAAAAATATATTATGAGACCCTCTTTGAAATTATTTTTTTATATTTTATAATTTATTAAACCAAAATTTTTTATTTCCCCTTATAAACATTTAATTTAAATATTTGGAGCTCTCTTAGATTTGATTTGTTTTTGCTAGCGTGTAAGGTTGCAGGTGTACTGGAGGAGCAGAATTCGTGTAGTTTCTCGTTAAGTATGCTGGCACAACCAGCATATGTTAGTGCTCTGTACTGTTGGGATTTATCCCTATAATTTCTATTAAATGGTGCTGAGTAAAAAAAAAAAAATTAAAGACTTATCTACAACACAACCACTCATTTAACTAACAAGTACCTATATTATAACCACTTATTTAATTATGCCGTATCTAGAATCTTTCGAGATATTTTAATATAAAAAATATTATTATCCTTAATAAATCTGAGTTCGAGTAGTATAAAAAAACTTATTTAAACAATGATCATTGCATGGGAACAACCCTGTAGCAATGTAATAAATTAGACAAAGAGAAGAAATTACAACCACTCATTTAGTTAAGACTTATCCGAACTGAATTTTGCTGTGCAATCTGGTTTCGTGGTGGCTGCAATCTGGCATTATCGTCTATATTATCAATCAGGTGAGGGTCCATAGGTTTACGGGTTCATTATAATTTATTAAAACAAGACTTTTAATTTATAATTTTATTATTATATAAAGTTTTTTAAGATATTTTTATCTTTATAAAAAAATATATTATGAGACCCTTTTTAAAATATTTTTTTATTTTTTTGTTAATCATTAAACTAATTTTTTTATTTTTTTTATAAACATTTAATTTAACTTATTTAAAGTTATTTTTGGGAGGCCTATGTGATCTTTTATATTGTACATATCTAAAATCTCCACAGTTACCGATAGACTCTGTGAAAATTCTGGGCTATACGTTTAACATGGGACCTTTTTTTTCTTAGATTTGATTTGTTTTTGCTAGCGTGTAAGGTTGCAGGTGTACTGGAGGAGCAGAATTCGTGTAGTTTCTGATTAAGTATGCTGAGCAAAATAATGCAGTTGTACTGTTGGGATTTATCCCTATAATTTCTATTAAATGATGCTGAGCAAAATTAATTAATTAAGACATCTAAAAAAACTAAGAAGAATTTATATTACAACCACTCATTTAATTATGATGTATCTAGAATTTTTAGAGTGATTTTAGTATAAAAAGAAACATTATTATCTCTAATAAATTTAAATTTAAGTAATTTGTCTAGAATAAGTATGTTATCAAAGAGTTAAAAATATTCACAGATATTAATTACTATAAAATTATACCAAATACTAAAAAAAATTATTACACCTAAATATACAATATCTCTTTGCAGCCAGATTTCAATACAAGGCTCCACCCGTTTCCTTCAAGATACTTGTGTGTATGTATCCACTGCCTATATGTATATCCAAACAGTTCAAAGATTTAAAGAATTATGGGTAATTTATTAAAATGAAACCTTTAATTTATTACGTGAAAGGGCTTTAAGGGACCTTTTATTCTGGGAGTAAAAAAGTGAAAATTTTGGGTACAACAACATTTTCCTTTCCCCGTAAATAAAAATTAGTATAACAAGACTCAAATTTATGAAGTACAATAATATTTATGCCCTCGTTATGTGTCTCACCACTAGTCCATGACTAATCTTTTGTTTTTCCTTCTCAGCATTTACCTTAATCCATTTTCTAAACTCATGAATTACAATAATATTTTTGATTATGTTATGTGTCTCACCACTAGTCCATAACTAATCTTTTGTTTTTCCTTCTCAGCATTTACCTTAATCCATTTTCTAAACTCATGAATTACAATAATATTTTTGATTATGTTATGTGTCTCACCACTAGTCCATAAATAATCTTTTATTTTTCCTTTCAAGCATTTACCTTAATCCATTTTCTAAACTCATAACGTACACCTGCAGACTAAGTTGCTCGAATCTAAGTCACCTAAGAGGAACATATCATCCTTTAGCTGTACTGGAACCACTTAATGGATTCTAAACCAAGCGCAATTTAATTTGGATAAGTTACTAGTCAGAACATTAAAAGCAAATATTGCCAAGGGAACAATAGAAACAAAGATGTTATGTAATGATGAAGAAGCCATTGCCGAATTGATCTAATTGGAGGAGTTGGAAATTCAACAGAATATGTTAATCAAGTATAGAAAGTTGTGCAAGTAGAAACTCAATTCCGCTCCAGCAAATGTCTTTATGTATGTGTGAGTTCAGTAGGAGTGGCAATGTAACTTGTCATGTAGAAACAAATATGTACCGACAATATTCATTGCATGCGAACAACTTTCAACGAATGTAATAAATTGGACGAATATGAAACATGTGCCTTTTAAACAATGATCATTGCATGCGAACAACCCTGTACCAATATAATAAATTGGACAAAGAGTCAAGAAATTACAACCACTCATTTAGTTAAGACGTGTCTACATACGTCCACTCAATTAAGCACGACGTATTTGAAATTCTTCTAATAGTTTCAGTAGAAAAAAAATATTATTCTTAAAAAATTATAATTCAAATAATTTATCTATAAAATATATGTACGTTGCAAAAAAATTAAGAAAATGTTTAACTGATATTAACATAAATTTACACCAGATGCTCAAATTTTTTTATGGCATATCTACATTACAACCACACCAAAATACACTGTATCTCTTTGTCGTGAGATTTCAGTACAAGGCTCCACCCGTTTTCTTCAAGCTACCTATTCACTGTCGATATAAATATCCGAAACGGTTTAAAGATTTAAAAAGTTGTGTGCAATTTATTAAAATGAAGTCTTAATTTATAATCCAAAAAGAGGTTTAACAGGCTTTTAATTTGGCCTCCTTGTGTGCTTTATCGCTAATCCTAACTGCAACACCCCCTACCCGGTCTATTTGCTCTTCTTGTGTGCTTTACCACTAATCAATAACTGTAACACCCCGTAAATAAAAAGAGTATAACAAGAACTCATGAAAACAATATATTTGCTCTCCTTGTGTTCTTTACCACTAATCCATAACTGTAACACCCCCTACCCGGTCTGGAAGAAAACCATATCAGATATGTTACCGGAGAATAATTTAGAGAAATTGAGCATTCAAATCAAAGTCATATAATTACAAAATATGCTTAACATCAAAGCAAAACATTAATCATTAATTATCAGAGATCTTAAACCAACCAATACTAATTTTAGCCAATAGGGACTAAATTATAAAGTTTCCAAAGTTTAGGGACCTATTTGTAAATTAAAATAATAAATTTAAGGACCTAAGAATCATAATTTTATTAAAAGATATTATTCTTAATCATTTCTTGATTCTAAAACTTGAATTACAAAGAAAATGGTGACTGAATCGGAGTTCAATAGACAAAGTTATGAATTAGTGACCAAAATTCAAAGTTGTCAAATTTAGACCAAGCATTTTGAGACTCTTAGTGTAGTTTCGAAACATGGAATTCCAGTAGCGTTTCAAGTATCTAAGCTGACCCAAACTTTCGAAACTTTTCCCCTAGTTTCTATATTTAAGCTGTAGTTTTGAAACTTTACTTTGTTTTCTTCCACTTTGGACTTTTTAACCATTAAACGAAACTCTAAACCACATCAATTCACCAATTCATGAGCTAAGTTGTTTAAAACATCAAATAAGTATATTTTCAAGCTAACACAACACATATACATAGTTCCATCTTATATGACTTCATCAATCATATACACATCACATAAATCCTACAACATTAAGACACGACTTACACATGATTTCACCAAACAAATCTCATACACGACAAGGATTCAATTACCTAACATATGCACCATTCATAGGACAAAAATTTTCATCTAAGAATGTCCTTATTTCTTGCATATCAGAATAATCAACCATTCATGATCTATCACAAGGCACCAACTTATAATCCATACCTTTCAAATATAGCATAATAATAATCAACTTATTTTCAACTAACCTCCAAGCAACAACCACTTTAACAATCAAAGGAACACCAAATCTAATTACCTACTACATAGCTTTTACCATTCATGTCATTAGTTTACTTCCATATGTTCATAACCATGCATACAAAATAAAGCATAGAACCACCTTTTCGTTTTTCACACATGTTTAGATGGTCCGTTGGATTGGATTAGGGAATTCGAATTAATTTTGACATTTAATTTGGATTAAATATTTTTGAAAAGAATAAAATAATGGAAAATTGTCTAAATTCATTATTAAATATGGAAATAATTTTGGTGGAATCAATTTTACAAAAAAGGGGTCTCGAAAGTGGACATTTTCGTTAGTGGCCAAAATGTAATGTTTTAAAACTATTTTTAGTGACTGTTTTGTAAAAGGTCAAAACTTGGAATCTTTAAGGAGCTATTTGAACAATCTTTTTCATCAGATTTCCCCTTAATTTAGGCCAATTTAAAGTGTTTTTATTGGTTTTAATATTAAAGGGAGATGGATTTAATTAAAAGATATTATTTTCTCAAATCACATTTCTTACGTGTAACTAACTTTGTAATTCTTTTTCTCTCAACTTTCCCAGCAACCAAAGTAAGATTTTCACTCCAAAATTCTTATGGATCAGATCCTATTGAGTTCTTTCTTGTTTCTTAATTGATTTCTTCAATTCCTATTACAAAATCTTCTTGGATTTCAACCAAACTTTGCCAATTAAGGGAGAAATCAACCATTGGAGCTGAGGTTCGTTCTTCTCCTCTAATATAAGGTTCTTTAATGAAACTCCCAAGTTCCTGATCCTTTAATTATGATTTTTAACTTGTTTTGATGATTTAATTAAAGGAAAGTGGTTAAATCAAGGTTTAATTAGTGAAATTGATATAATCTCGTAATGATTTTGTTTTCTCATGATTTGGATTGATATAGATCATGATTTTTGATGTTTAATGGTGTTAATAGGATGATTTAATCATAAGAGTCCCGAAACTACTTGAATTCCTAATTTTCTAGGTTGCTAGTTATGTGTTTTTGAGGAGTTGTGAGGGTATTATGAATGCTGGAGGTGTAAGGATGGTTGTGAGGTGTTTTTAGATGTTGGTTGATGTTAATTGATGTGTGGAAACATTAGGTTATGGCTGGGTCAAGTTTGAAAGATGAAAGATGTTAGATGTTAGTTTCGGTTGTTGTGGAGCGGATTTTGAGGAAGAATGTTGTGCATTTGGGGAAGTTGTTCCTCAAGCTTAAGCCTTAGTTTCGGAAGCTTTGGAGGCGAAGTTACCGCATCGGCAAGCGAGGGTTTGTGTGTCAGTGAGTGAGAACGTATTTTACAACTATTCAAATGTTTGTAAATTGTGTTTGGGAGTTTAGATTAAGCTTAAAATGCTGGTCTAAGCTCAGAAGTAAGTAAATGATGAAATCTCTCTCTTGAACTCAGTTTGGCAATTGATTTTATGCACTTTGTAACACCCTAAACCGGGCTTAGGAAAGTTACCACTATTTAAGTGACTAACTAATTGAACTAGGTGTTAGTCAAATTAAAAGAATTGGAAATTAATTGAGGGAAGAACATTAGCTAACATAATTAAAGGATTAAAATGTTACAACTAACAAGTTAGAGAGCCAAATTAAGAGGACCAAAATGAAACAAGAATTAAACAAAGAATTTGCATGGTAATTAGACCATTTAGAGGTAGTGGAGTACATGTGTCAAGGTAATTACACATGTGGCAATTAAGGGAGAGAGTTGGTCGGCTAGTTGGAATAAAAAATTAAGCAAAATTTCATCTCCTTCATTCATCCTTGCTGCCATAGTCGATCTTGAGAGAAAATAGTGAGAGAGAGTGGTTTTGTTGATTAAACTAGCTTAATTGAAAGAGTTAGTTGAATAGCTTCTTGTAAGGAAGGTAAATGCTTGATTTCTTACTTGAATTCCATGTTTAAATCTTGAATTTTGATGTTATTGTTGCTTGATTTGATTAGGATGGAAGATATGAATGTTATTGTGATGTTAGCTCTAAGATTCTTGAAATATTGAGTGTTGTTGATTAAATTGCTATGTATATGTGAATGGTTGCTAGAAACTTGAATGTTCATGCTGGAATTTTGCTGGAAATTGCTATGATTGCTGGAAAATTTGATGCCAAATTAGTATAAAGGAATGTAACAAGGAGTGAAACTGTTTTGATCACATTTCTAGATAAGATTGAGTACACATGCTTGATTTTGCAAAATGCCCTTTTTGATCACATTTGTAGGTGAATAAAACTGACCTAGACATGTAAGAATATGTATATAAGTTGAATTGGCATGTTAGAAGTGTTATCTAAATGATTAAAGAGGCCAGAAACTTAAGCTAGAGTAATCTGCCCAGAATACCTTGTTCTGGGCAGTAACTTTGAAAATCTCTATAAATTGTACAAATGGAATTTAAGGCTGAAAATTTAATGGATAGTACCTTAATATGTCTAAATTCATTAGGAGAAAACGGAATTGAATTCGGAATTGTAGAATGGATTGTAGAAATGAAACACTAGGGACAGTGCAAACTGTCCAGTGTTGTAATTACCCTGTCTTTAAGTAAAAAACTGTATTAATTGGTAAATAATTAAAATGCAAGGCCTATATGGTTAGAAAGACAATTAAGTTAGCTTTCCAACGTGTAAACCAATTGAAATTCCGACGTACGGAATGAAAGATATGCATGTTTAAGTAAACAGTGCACATGCTGCCAGGCAGTAGCAGCCTTGATGTCTTGGAATGAATGATAAATGAATTAATTGTATTGTTGCCTTGTTTTTAATAAATGAATGAACTTTGTATTAATCTTGATTTACTTGTATGAAATGTTAGAGCAAGAAGAGAACATTGGAGAAGGGTCTAAGGAGGAGCATTCGAAAGCTAGAAACAAGGGGATTTGGATCCAAGATTAGCTAAGCTTGGAGTATTGTGAGTGTAGTTTACAATAGGGTTAGGAATTAGGTCCTAACCAAATGTTCATTATTATCTTGATGCCATTGATAATGCCATGTTAATGATCTAAATTTTAACTTGAATATGAATAAAAGGGAAGAATGGACTAAGCTAAAATTGTGAATAAGTAATAACATGCAAAATTGAGAAATTAATTAGAAAAAAAGTGAAAACAAATGTATGCTTCCATGCCTTGGATATGACTTGTTATAATGTTTGTTTGATATTGCTCCTTGAAACAAATACTTGAGCCTTGATGCCTTGACTTTGATCCATTCGAATGAATGCTTATTGTATCTCTATGATTTGAATACTTGTTAACATGATATAAATCATGAATTGAAGATCTTGCTTGATGCCTAAGAAATGGCATATGTTAATTGCTTGCTTGAATGACAAGATTAAATTGCAAAGTGTAGAGCTAAGGCTCAATTGGCCTAAGGGCTGTGTATGTGAACATGATCTTGCAATGTATCACTTGAATTGATACTTGAATAAGCTATTGCTTGACATAAACATGTAATACTTGAATAAGTGATTCATAATTGAACAAAGCCTTGGTTGTTAGTGGTCATAGGTAGAAAGGCATGCCTTAGAGTCTAGAGCTCATTGTGTCAGGGTGGACTACGGTCCAGGGCTAAGGCCCCTAATTGGCGACAGACGGAGGGTACGTATGTGTGGTCTTTGGCGACAGTAGGAGGGTTGACCAGTGCTACGACACATCTTGTGGCGACAGATGGTTGGAGACTCGATTACCTAGACAACTACATACCAAGGGCATAAACTAAAGAAAGTATATGAGAAATAATTAAAGAATAAAGCTTACATGATACTTTAATTACATGATACTTGAACTACTTGGATTCTTGAATTACATGATACTTGAACTATTTGGATTCTTGAATTGCATGATACTAGTACTACTTGGATTCTTGAATTACATGATACTTGAACTATTTGGATTCTTGAACTACATGATACTTGAACTACTTGAATTCTTGAATTACATGATACTTGAACTACTTGAATTATTGAATTACATGTATTTGATGACTTATAATCCTACTTGCATCGACTGTGCCTAGTGTATTGCTTGAAATGATAAGCATGTATAAAGCTTAAAATTGAATTGCTTCCAACTTGGACTAGGCTTAAACTTGGCTAAGTGATACTTGTCTTGTAAATTGGTTAGATCTAGTTGCTACCTCACTAAGTACAATCTTGTACTTATCACTCTTGTTTTCATTCTTCCCAACCACAAATTAAGGATTTCGATCGTTGCTTGATCCTGAAGTCTGGTTTCCTTGAGCTCGAAGCAAGACACAAGATTTTGCTAAAGTATGGTTCATACTTGTTTTGTACTCCCCTAGTTGGTGGCACATAGTTGTATATAATGTCTAGTGCATGCATTTTGAACACTTGAACTTGTATATGTATAAATGTCTTGAATGGGCCTATCATGTTATGAACTTGGTTGTTAATGTAAATTAAGTAATGAATTAAAATTCTATGTAATGGAAATGTATTTAGCTGCACATATGGATAAATATATATAGGGTATCATTCGAATGCCTTGTGAGATGATATAGTCACTTGTACAAGCATAACATGATGAATATGTATTTTTATAAGTTGAATGGTAAATGCCGAATGGTAAGAATGGCATAAGCTTGCTTGGAATCAAGGTACGTTCAAATGGTCATGTTTAGTAAGCTATAAAAGTAATGTTACATGAATCAAGTTAATGAACAATGAAATGAAAATGGAAACGTGTTTGCTTATTTGGGTTTCGAATGATGATGTTGTATGATAATGATAATTGAAATTTTTGGTAACCTATAATGTATGTTTGGTTACTTGCTAGTTAAGTAACTCATCTAATAGGGATGAGTTAGCCTATTCTTTCTTGTTCATACTTGTATTGTTCATTGGTAATGCTTCCGAATCGGTTTCCTGCCAACCCGGGTAGGGGGTGTTACACACTTGCTTAAATGGTCTAATTACTCACTATTTATGCATGTTTAGATCATGGTTTAATTCTGGAAAATGATTACAAAATGATGAAAATGCATTTGGACGTAATGCACATTTTGTTAATGTTTATGAACATTGTTTAATGCAAGGTTATGTTGCATTGGTTTAATGATTTTGGATGATACATATGAAAACAATGAGTTGTTGTTAATAAATGAATTATATTGGCAAGTGATGAGATGAAAAAGTTTGAAATATTATCAGATATAGTTGGCCGGCCATAGAATTGATACTGCACTATAAAAAGGGTTGGATGTGGAGGGGTCAATAGGTATCGATTACTCCATCCAAGTACCCTAACAGTTGATGGGTTTAATTGTACCGAAGACTCCAGTTAGTGGATTATACATCTGATCGATGAGTGGTGTTGAGGGGTTTATGTGTACGGAATAATCTACCACGGGTTTCACAATGGTGGAGAGGTTTATGAGTACCGAAAACTCCCGTGTGTGAACCTTGTAATGTCGATAGATTGTATGTTAAGTGTTGAGGGAACACTTGTTGAATTCGTGTATATGATGTTATGTTTTGTAAAGTGGAACTTGGTTAAGGTCACTTGTAAGCCAATATAATTGATGATGTATCATGGGATGGATTATATTGTTTAATGTGGTTTAAGCATGTTGTACTCTTTAAGCCTTGCATTGGTAGTGCACGAGAAAGCTTAAATTAAGGGTAGCAAATGAGACTTTGCGGTTGAATCCATGATACATGTTGCACATGGTTTAAAATGCATTGATGGTTGCTGGTTTTGAGCATTCCTCACTAAGCCTAGTGTGCTTACGCTCTTATTTTTCATCAATGTAGATAATTAGAATTTTTGGGCAATGAAGAAGCGAGGAAGGATTTCTGAAGACTCATTTCAAAGTATGATTTGCACACAAACGGTAGTAATAAGGACAATGTGTCGAATGAGAATTTGGGAGGGTTTTGATGAACTCCCTATTGATGCAAGTTTTAATTGTTGCTTTGGACTTGTAATAAGCTTTAAGTAGTTGTGCTGTGAATGGTTTTGTGGTTTGATTGTGGACTAGGAAGCATGCCTATAGACTTGGTGATTGATTTTGCTAGCTTTGCTAAGTTGGTCCAAAATGTTGTAGAGATAATGTTTAAGCATGCCACTAATGTCACATGATGTTTAATTAAGTGTTAATGCTGTTTGGAATGATCCAAAGTGTCATATGTTGGACCTAGAGGTTATTATAGGCCTCGGCGTACCGGTATATGTACCTCAGGATAGGTATGCGGGGTCCTGTTGGGGCTCAAATTGTCGAATTAAAGCTATGGGTACTGATAAGTGTTCAAAAGTACTATTTTTATTACCCTTTTTACTCATATTATTGTTAGACTTAGGCTCATATTAGTTGCATAATTAGTCATTCATGCATTAATTCATGTTCTTTCCACCGTTGAGCTTGATTACATAACTTGGTGATTTTTGTGGAAAAAGATGCTACTTTGGTGTGTTTTTGTGTGTGTGCAGAATCACTTGCCTAAACAAGGCAGGAACCAGTTGCCAAGGCAATGCATGAAGGAGCTGCCGAGCTAGTTGCCAAGGCAATTTTCGACGAGGAATAAGATGATATGGTAGTCGAAATTGATGACTAGTTAAGCCCAAGATGACGTGGAGCAAAGTTAAATCCTAAAGGAGTTTGATTTCCATGAAGAGGTTAAAGAGAAATTAAATCCCAAGAAGATAGGAGAAGTTCTAGAAGAAATTTAAATATAATAAAGAATTATATTCTTTAAAGATAATTTAATTCCAACTTAACTTCCTCTTCAAGAAGGATTTTGACCTAGCCATCTCCTATTTAAAAGACCAAGCCGCCAAGGATCAAAGAGGGCAAGAAGAGAAGAAAGAAATTTTGAAAAACTCCAAAGGGGAAGAAGCGAGAGATTTTGACAAGGGAGAAAGCTTGGAGGGAGAGTTCGATTGATAGGTTTTACAAAGAGGGTTGATTGACTTCTTCTTCTTCTTTTTTGCTTCTATTAGATTCATGGTTTGGGGATTATTCTTTGTATATCTTTTGAACCCAACCATGAACTAACTTGATTGGTTGGGGTTATTGTGTTTTGTTGTTGTGAAAAACAATTGGATTTTGTTTAGGTTTCTGAGTTGCAATTCAATTTTCAAAGTTTGTTCATTCTTGGTTCTCAATCTTGTTTGCGAGAGAATTGGGAGAGGATCTCGTAACTTCATCTATTTATCTAATATCGGGAGAGTTAGATTCAAGAAACGAATGAGCATGGTCTTTATTCAATCAATTGATGGTGAAGACTAATCCGGCTTAGGAATAAGTTTAGGATTTCAACGGCTAAGAGGAGCGCAAGATTGCTTGTTGTTCACCCTTGATTCACGCAGGGATGTATTATCAAGGCATGCACAAATAGCTAGAGTTTCGACTTAGGGATAAGAAGAAACCATTGAAGAACGCTTCGCCGAACTTTGGAAGTGAATGCTCAATTGCCCAGGCAATCGACCCATCCTTAATTGCCCAGGCAATCGCGGGAGCATTGCCCAGGCAATCTGATCAGACAACGAGGGGGAATTGCCCTGGCAACTGACCAGGCAACACGGCAGAATTGCCCTGGCAATCAACCAGGCAATTGCAACCAAATTGCCCTGGAAATCGACTAGGAAATCATTACAGAATTGCCCTAGCAATCCGACTGCTACTCAATCACCAAGACGATCCAATCGGCTATCACACCTCAACCCATGATAACCTGGCCTATTGTCTCTTATTTGATTTCATCTATTCTTTTATTTTATTGCTCTTAGTTTACTCGTTAATTAGAACCTCTATTATCAATTGTGTTTTTATTTTTACAGTGCAGTAACTTAAGCATAGTGGCCCAAACCAATCCCTGTGGAGACGATACTCGATACTCGTATCACTTTATTACTTGCGACGTGTATACTTGCATAATTGCGTAGCACTTATTACATGCAACAAGTTTTTGGCGCCGTTGCCGGTGATTGGCAATTGGTGTTAGTTGTTTTTGTTATTGCATTTTTTCTCTTAGTTTTACTAACTTTTCTTTTTGTTTGTTTTATCAAAAAAAATAGGTGCGCTACAAGTTAAGGGAAATCAACATGTCGGGAAATAGAAGCCGATCTATTCGAGAGTTGATGTTGGAAGATATGAATCAATCCAATCAAGAGTTTCTTGCACCCTTTGATGATTACCTATACCAACCGACAAAAGCCCAAAGAGCTTATACCGTGGAAAAATCTTGTGCTATGTGTGGAGAACATCATGTGTTTGAAAATTGCCCTCACATTTTCGTTGCATATGACTACATGGAGGACCATAAAGGGAACCAGCAGCAAAATTCTTCATGGTATGGTCAAAAAGCTCAATTTTTTTTGCCATAACAATTTTGCCGCAGCAACAGATATGTCATGGCAATGTAGTCCTTTTCAAGAGCTTTCCAATTCCTTGGAGGTAACGTTGCTAGCTTCCTTGGCTAGACTTGACGGATCAATTGAAGTGATTCGAGAGCTATCAAAGTCCATGGATACGAGGATAGCTCAGTGGGATGCAACCTTGGGGGATTCAGAAGATCAATTGAGGAGATCCACATATGTTATGGATAACATGCACCAGCAATTCATTCCTAGGGATACTGAAGTCCCAAGGCAAGAGGAGAAGGAACAATGGAAGGAAAGCTCTCCGATGTGTGAGGAACAACTAAAACCTCCAAGTCAAGAGCCTGCCAATGAAAGAGACCGCCCAACACATGATGAGCCTGAGCAACAAATTGCCTCGGCAATGATTGAGGAGCCTGAACAGAGCAATACCGCGACAACACTCAGTGAAGCTAAAAACAACATTACTACAACAAATTCTGAGGAACCTGATGCCTAGAAGGTTACAACGTTAATGTTGAAGCAGGAATCTGTAGATTGCTCTCATCTACAGTTGCCACGGCAATTGCACGACCACATGCAAGATCAACGAGATGATAATACTTTGCCAATGGAATATGAGCAGGTAATGGTTGAACCTTTTGAATTCTTTAAAAACTCACCTCGTCCATTGCAGGTATGTCTTGAGGAACCGGTGTTGGTAGATTTGAAGCCATCGAAATCTCTACTAATGGAGATGTTTGAGAGGCCAAAAGAAAAAGATGTTTGGATTCATAAAGCTTTTCAGAAAATTGGTTCTTCCCTTGACTTACAACAAATTTTGGCAACTGATTGCCACGACAATTGGCTTGAGCAGCAATTGCCATGACAACAAAGGCTACATCCAACCATGATAGAAGTCGACAAGAATGAGGTAATTGAATGGTTGGGAATGGATATATTTTTTCCTAATAATATATTCATGCCTTCAAGAACAATAGCAAGGTGGAAGATGTGAATGGACTACAAGGGAACACGAAAGAAAGACACCTACACCATGGTAACACACAAGGGAGTACCTGGGAGCACATTGGCCCAATTCTTTTGGGGCAATATTGTCACTCGATGGAGGGTGCGGATGGACTATAAGAAGTATCGAAAATGACCATCCTCAAGTTTTCTCAGATATGCAGTAACATTAGAAGATGCATGATGGCACTCTTTTCAGACATAGTTGAAGACTTCCTTGAGATCTTCATGGATGATTTTTCCATTTTTGGTAATGACTTCGACAGTTTCCTCGGTAATTTAGAGAAGGTGTTGGCAAGATGTGAAGAAACTGATTTAGTCCTTAATTGGGAGAAGTGCCATTTTATGGTAGATGAGGGAATAGTGCTCGGCTACAATATTTCATCCAAGGGAATTGAAGTAGACAAAGCCAAGGTGGACGTGATCAAGAGATTACCCCCACCAAGTTCGATTAAAGGAATACGAAGCTTTCTTGGACATGCAGGTTTTTATAGGAGGTTCATTCATAATTTTTCTAAAATTACTAAACCCTTGTGCAATTTGCTTGAACAGGATAAAGCCTTCAATTTTGATGATTCGTGCGCCCAACATTCAAAACCCTAAAGGAAAAGCTTGCCTCGACACCCATTATCGTTCCACCAGATTGGACACTACTTTTTGAATTCATGTGTGATTCAAGTGATTTCGTGGTAGGAGCAGTCCTAGGCCAACGTACAGGTAAAACCTTTCATGTGCTATACTACGCTAGTAAAACCCTTAATAGTGCTAAAGTGAATTACACAACAACAGAGAAAGAGTTACTAGCTGTAGTTTTCGCATTTGACAAGTTTTGATCCTATTTGATTGGTACAAAGGTAATTGTTTATACGAACCATTCGACAATTAAGTATCTATTTGCTAAAAAGGATGCCAAACCTCGTTTGATTCATTGGATATTACTTTTACAATAATTTGATATTGAAATTAAGGACAAGAAAGGAACAAAAAATCAAGTGGCCGAACACTTATCACGTTTAGAACACAAAAGGGAGGAGGACGCAGATTTAGAGATATGTGATGCATTCCCGTATGAGCAACTTTTAGTTGCCTCGGCAACCATGGATGCACACGCATTGGCAACCCTTGATGCCTCGGCAACCATGGATGTGCATGCCTCGGTAACCCTCGATGCGGCAGCAGCTCTTGACGCGCACGCCTCGGCAACTCTAGACGCACACGCCTCGGTAACCCTCGATGCCGCAGCAACCCTTGACGCCTCTGCAACCCTCGGCGCTGCAGCAGCTCTTGACGCGCACGTCTCGACAACCATGGATGCGCATGCCTCGGTAACCCTCGATGCCACAACAGCTCTTAACACGCACGCCTCGACAACTCCAGACGCACATGCCTCGGCAACCACTGATACGCATGCCTCGGCAACCATGGACGCGTATGCCTCGGCAACTCTAGACGCATACGCCTCGACAACTTGGGAGCAGATGCCACGGTAGCACATGCCTCGGCAATACCCTGGTACGCGGATATAGTTAATTTCCTTGTTTGTGATATTTTAGCTTATGGCCTTACTCACCAAGGGAAGAAGCGGTTCCTCCATGATGCTAAGCATTACTTTTGGGACGAGCCTCTTTTGTTTAAATAATGTGCAAATTAGGTTATACGCCGATGTGTCCCTGAAGAGGAGCAGCAGAATATACTCCGGCAATGCCATTCTTCACTCTATATAAGACATTTTGGAGGAACTCGTACCGCGGCCAAAGTTTTGCAATCCGGTTTGTATTGGCCAACACTGTACAAAGATGCCCAAGAGTTTTACAAGCAATGTGGTTGTTGCCAGAGGACGAGCAATATCTCTAGACGACATGAGATGCCGCTCCAAAACATCATCGATGTGGAATTGTTCGATGTATGGGGGATCGATGTTATGGGACCTTTCCCATCTTTATTCGGCAGCCTCTACATTCTACTTGTTGTTGACTACGTGTCTAAATGGGTTGAGGCAGCTATAGTTCCCACCAACGATTCTAAGATCGTACAACGATTCTTGCAGAAAAACATATTTACATGGTCTGGGATA